>CM034151.1:165269141-165333201 GCA_019776745.2 Taxus chinensis
CTGCTTGGACACTCCGAAATGGACTAGTGATATTTTTTCCTTCCCCTTTTGATGAATTTACATATTGTTTTAGTGTTGGCTTGTTTGGCCAGAATGGATTCCACCCATTTGGTGAAGTAATATGTTGCTATGAGTACATAGGTGTGCCCCACACTTGAGTGAGGTTTCAGAACACCAATGTATTCTAACCCCCACTATTGAAATGGTTCTTTAATAAACATAGGTCTGAGTGGTAATGCAGCGCGTTGTCGTCTTCCAACAAACTGTTGGCATGCTTTAAATTTAGAAACTCAATCTTGAGTGTCTGTAAATATGGTGGGCCAATAATACCTTCCTCCAAGGATCTTTTGTGCAATGACCATTACTGAAAAATGTCCAACACATGCTTGGTCATGGTATGCTTTAAGTAACTTTTATTATTGCTCTTTATCTACGCACATGAGGAAACAACCATCTAGGCCTCTTTTGTAAAACGCATGATTCCAGATTACAAATTTAGATGCCTTCAGCTTGAGTATTATCCTTTTCTTGTAATCAAGATGGGGAGGACATTCTCCATAAGTCAGGTAATAGGCAATATCAGCATACCACTCATCAGTAGTGGTGACAAAGAGAACTTGTGGGTTGTCTTCTGAACAAGTTGAGAAAGCACAATTTTCTTCACCATGTTGAACTTTGAGTGTTTCATCTTTAGCAATCAACTTGCACAAGCCATTTCCCCTTAATAGATTGGAGGGTCAAATCTCCAAGTCATATTCTTGAGTCTTTGCAATCCAATTTCCTCTTTTAGCTCTGGGATCCTGTTGTGTCAAGATGGACTTGATTGCACTATCCAAGGACCATCACCACCGTATGGGAATTGAGGATGTAAAACTTGAAGTTTTTTATAGCCTTGACCACTACATAGGCATGCTTCTCCAATTGGTTGTATTTTAGCTCATGCTTTTTTAAAGGGAAAATCATAAAAGCAATAGATGCTTCCATGCCTTCATCATTTTTTTGAATGAGAATAGTAGAGAGTGTATGTTATGATGCATAACAATACATGATGAATTCTTTGTTAAAATCTGGAGATACAAGATTTGGAGCCTTGGAAATGGATTTCTTGATCTCTTCAAATGTTTCCTTCCCTTCATTGTTTCATTTGAAGTTTTCTTGTGGTTTCATCATGGAATTGATGTGCTTCGTCAACTCAGCAAACTCAGGCACAAAACAATGAAGAAATTTCACCTTTCTGAAGAATGAATGAACTCATTTCTTGCTTGTGGGTAGGGATAATGATTGAATGGATCTAATCCTCTCAGGATCAATGTGTGCTCCATGTTTGTTCACAATGTACCCCAATAACTTGCCTTCTGTGACTCCAAAAATGCACTTTTTTGGATTTAGTGATATGTCATGTTTCCTACACCTTGTAAGTACATGTTCCAAGTGATAGATATGATCTCCCCTCTTCTTTGAAAATACTGTGAGATCATCAAGATATATGACAATGTAATGCTTCAGATATTTGAAGGCCAAATCCATCGCCCTTTGGAATGTAGCTCCTGCATTGATTAGGCCAAAAGGCATTTTGTTGTAGGCAAAAGTGCCCCAAGGTGTTGTAAAGGTTGTCTTGGTGCAGTCCTCCTCTGCCACTTTGATTTGATTATATCCTGAGAATCCATCAAGTAATGAAATCATTTCAGATCCAGTGACTTCTTGCAGGATATGGTCCATGATAGGAAGAGGATAATTTTCCTTTAGTGATGCCTAGTTCAGGTTGCAAAAATCTACACATATCCTTATTTCACCATTCTTCTTCCACACTGGCACAATGTTAGCCACCCACGTTGAATGGTGGATGGGAAAGATGATCCTTGCATTAAGCATCTTCGTTACCTCCTCCTTGATGGTATCAACAATCTTTGGGTTGTACGGCATTTGTTTCTACCTGAAGGGCTTAACACCCTGCTTCAAAGGAATTGAGTGATGCATTTCCTTTGGATGGAAGGATTTGAGTTCATCATAAGAGTAGGCCAAGACATCTGAGTATTTCTTGAGTAATGCAACAAACCTTCTTTTTTCTTCAGGTGAGCAACATTTTCCAATATTGACCATCCTTGGCTCCTCCAGGGTACCAATGTTTTCTTTATCAAAATCAGCTGGGCATCGAGAAGATTGATTTTCTTTCTCTTGAATGAATCTGTCATGTTTTTCAAAGAGGTCTTCTAAAGAGACTAGGCCTTTGGGAATTTTGTTCCCTTTCAATTTGATTACTCCCTCATCATCAATCCCTTTAATTCCTTCTTTCTCTTCTTTGGGGACTACTTCTCGGTGTGGATTTTCACCTCCTTTGAAGAAGAGATTATTGAAGTTATCCCTTTGCTCTAAAAAGGCTAGAATTTGGTTATCATCATTGAAGACTTGCCAATGATTTGCATTGTCTGGTACACTAGGCCTGAATACCATTTCAATGGTCACTTTTTCTTTACCAAAATAAGGATGAGGTGTCACTAGGGAAGCTAACATTGTAAGAGAACCAGCCTTTTCATTATGTTCCCTTGGAATAGCTTCAATGGAAAATGCATCAAAAGATTCAATGCAGTCCCACACTCTATTTCTGTAATGCCAGAGTCTTGGATTCTTCACCTGATATTGTTGGCGGACCTACTTTACTACAACCTCTGCATCACCTCGGCATCTCAATTTCTTGATTCCCATGTCCTCTATTTCACTCATGCCTAAGAGTAGTGCTTCATACTCTGCAGTGTTATTTGTATTATCAAATCACAATTTGTAGGAAAATGGGTACAACTCATTGGAAGGAGAGTACAATACTACACCAACTCCTGAGCCCACACTGGAATGACTACCATCAAATTCCATTGTCCAAATTTTATCTTCCTCTTCCTCCATGAGAAGTGGCAAGTTATCCTCTTTTTCTGATGTGAGGAAGTAGTTTCCTAGCTCACAATCTTGAAAGAGAATGTTAGCTTTCGGATCGTCAGACTTTCATACTATGAACTTCATCTTTCTTACTCGTAGCAACTTATTCATCTCGCATTTTACTAAGATAGTTATAGATGACCAATCAATTTTTATCTCTCCACCTAGGTCTCTGCAGAAACTCCTACTCAATAGCATACCAAAGGATGTTGGGATGTCTGCTACCAGTATGGTTAGGATCAACTTTTTGTCTGGAAAATCAGCTAGTGCCACCTGTGAATCTTTGAATCTTCCTACCAATGGCACTTGTTTAGATTCCATTGAGTAGTAGGTGCCATTTACCCGGGTCAAGGTGAGGCCTAAAGCATTTGCAATTGTTCCTAGCATCACATTGTCTGAGGATCCATAATTTATGATACAATTATTTAGCTGGAAGCCTTTAATGAGGAGTGACAAGTAGAAAGTTTCAACCCTATTAGTTTTGGAGGTACTAATGGCTAGCATGTTTTTGGAAGGTGGTGTGGATGGTGTGGGTAGTAATCCTTTAGAATTAGGACTCGAGGATACAGGTTTACCACCATAAACTGCATTAATGAAGTTGTCAAATTTGGTAGGGTGTGTTTGTAGGTATTCTATTTATGAGAGCTAGACTTTGGTTTTGCTTGCATGTTCCACAAAGTCAAATGGGGTTATGGTGAGAGAGCAAGAGGTTCCAAAAATGGAGGAAGATTTACATGGTAGAGGCTTTGCTAATTTGTGTTTTGAATTCTCCTTTTCGGGTGTAGAAATTGGCTTGGAAGGGGGTGAGGGTGTAGCTTTTGATTGAACCTTAGATGTTTTTACACGAACAACATTTAAATGAGAATTTTTCTTAGAAAATTTTGAGCTGGGAGAAGAATTAGATGACTTACTTGGCATAGTAGCATGATCCATAACAACCAGTGAGACTAGTTTTTCTTTGGCTGACTCCATAGAATTTGGTAATGGTGATCCTCTACTGATGATTTTATTTTGTGTGACCTCTGGAGGAAAATCTTCTTTATTATTCTTATCCTTCACCGCAACCTTTGAGGATGAAGCACCTTTCTTGGATTATGCACGATTGAAAATAGCACATGAGAAACTTGAAGCTTCTTCATCATACTCATCTTCATCATCAATGTACTCAATTAGGCCATTGTGCATATCAACTTCCTTGACCTCAAGATAGTTTTCATAGTCTTCCAAATTTTCTTCTTTAGTTTCATCAATTTCTACTTCCTCCTCTGGCTCTTTAGTGTCACAGATGGCATTGACTTGTGGTGCTTCAAGAGCAAGCCGACGAGGAGGTGGAGTAATCCTTGGCCTATCTAGAGGGTTTGGTCTCCTTTAAGCATTCTGCATTGTGATTTGAGATAGCTGCTTCTTTAAGGCAACCAAGTCATTTACCATTTTTTGGAACATTAGATTTGTGGTGACAGAGTTTGAATTCTAACCATTTTGCTTTCCTTTGGGGCATTTCACCTTTTCAGAAAGGATTAGATCATCATTGATTTCTATTGCATAGTCCTTGGCTTCCCTTAATGTTCTTGGTCGGGCTCTTCTGAGGAAGAAACCTAATTCAGATGGCAAAGCACTGATGAAAAACCTCTTCAAATTGTTTTTGGGAGGCACCACATCTTCAGGGATCCTTCTTATCACTCTATCATATCTTGCTACGAAGTCCCTCATTAACTCGAAGGTTTCTTTCTTCATTTTTACAAATTGGACCAAAATATCCTAACAATCTTCTGTGCTCTTGAACCTGTGTTCGAATGGACTTCTTATATCCTCCCAACAGGTGACGGACCTTAGGGGTAACATGTAGAACCATTTGGTAGATTTCTCTTGAAGTGACTCCACAAAGAGTCAAACTGACACATCCTCTTCCTTAACACCCAACACACTGCAAGTGGCGATAAATACTGCTACATGTTATTCAGGAAGATGACAACCATCCCCTCTTAATTTTGGGAAGTTTTTTCTTGAGCCTCTCGGTAGCTCATGGAGTGGTTGAGCAAGAGCAATTAGACCAGGGTTTCCTCCCCAAGGTACATTAGGCCTATGGGCCTCATGATAACGTTCACACTCATGATCCCCCATTTTATTTCTATTTCTAGCTTATAACCTTGCTAAGGCTGTGGCTTATGTTGCTTCTCTTTTGTCTTCCTTGACTTGAAGTCTCTTGATTTCTTCGAGTTGAGATCTTATTTATTAGTCGACTCTTGTCTCTCTTTCTCTAGCTTCTTCTTTGGTCTTCACAGAGGTGAATTCTACAAGGTTCTTGTTGATGTATGGAAATTCACTATCCAAACGATTGACAACACTCAGGTTCCTAGCGTGCTCGGTTTCTTCAAAAAGGAAGCCTCTGGATTTCGAGTAGCTCTTGTCTACTTTAAATTTCCCCAAAAATGGGATCAGTTTATTCCCCTTGTTTCTATTACCAGGTGTATTTTCTATCTGCCAGCTTGAAAATCTATGCTCTTCTTTGTGGTGCTGTCGACACTAAAATTTTCCTCCATAATTTCTATTTCATTAATGTATGTATTAGGAATAGGATGTTGTTAAGTATAATTAGTAGTAGTGTCTGATAGAAGATAACGGTGCCGTCAGTATGGTGCCGCCAATAATGTGGAGTACGGTAACAGTCAAAGTACAATAGGAATGTTGTAAAAAGTAAATATTTGTCGTAAGTGGTCTAGTAATGTTAAAATGTCAAAGTTTGGGTAATTAGAGAAGTAGGGTCTACATGATTAGGAATTAGAAATATTATATTGGTAATAAGGACAAGGAGTGAGGTCATAAATATTTTGTGTATTTTATTTGTAAAAAGTCTAAAAATGTGGAACCCATGTAAAATGATAAGGTTTATCTTATCTTAAAAGATAAGCTTACATGTACAGATAAGAGTTAAGGTATGGAATATGATTCGTCAGAGTGGATTTCTTATCCTATCTTAGAGATAAGATGGATAAGCCTAGCAGTTCTATAAATAGAGAGGCCACCCCCCTCATTTAGCATAGAAGGAAGTAGTGAGAAATATTGTAGGAAGTGTGCAAAGGAAGCCATCAGTTTAAAGGTGTGTTGAAGAAGCCATTAAGAGGTGTAATTGTAAAGTTTCTCCCATAGTCTTGGTGAAAGGCAAAGTGAAGTCAATAACACTTGAAGTACCTCATGGGTGAGATTGTAACAATTTCATGTTAATATTATAATTTACTTTGATATTTCAGATTTGTCATCATTCCATAGTCGATGGTATTCTTGTGTTATGTTGTTGTTTTGTTTCCAGATTACATCCACCAAACTAAAGGTTGTGCATTAGTAAATAATCATAGCACGAGGAGTTCCCGGTGAAGAATTATCATAGTGCCGGATTGGTGATGACATTTTGGTTCCGTTGCCGGGACCATTCCTCGTTGGTGGATTTTCTGGAGAGATATTCCCACTTAATCAAAAATCAATTGGAGGGTAACCTTGTTTTTACTGTGCATAGTAGTTACCATGGTAAAGTCATTTTTACCGTGAATAGTAGTTACCATGGTAAAGTCATTTTTGTTGTGAATAGTATTTATCACAGTAAAGTCACTTTTTACCGTGAATAGTATTTACCGCAGTAACTTCACTTTTTACTGTGAATAGTGTTTACCACAGTAAAGTCAGTTTTTACCGCAGTAAGTCAAGTTTTACCATAGTTTACCGTGGTCATTTCTATTTTACTGTAGAAAGGTGTAAAGTCACTTTCTAGTATAGTGATTCCAATTATTTGTGCACATAAGTCTTGTTGATTGTACTTGTGGGTTGGTATTTTACGGTGGTTACTTTTGAAAATGGGGAAGATTCCTATTTTTTCAGCTCAATCTAATGAAGATGCTTCTTCTTTCATTCAAGAGTTTAAACGATCTTGTATTTGTAATGGCCTTATAAGAAGGGAACAATGGACTGAATTTTTTCCTACCTTTTTGGATGGTTCAGCACTTAGGTGGTTTGAAACACTAGGTGATAATGTGAAAAACTCATGGGATTTATTAACTGAAAGTTTTCTTGAAGAATTTGGTGAACAATAGAAATATGCAGATCTCATGATCGATATCACAAAGCTAACCCAATGAGAGAAGGAGAAGATAAGAGATTATCATGATCGTGTTCTAGAGCTAAGGAGGAAGCTCGATGCCTAGATTTGGAAGGAAGGATTAGCGGATGGGTTGATGAACTACGTGGATAATCTCCTATGTAAGCACTTCATTCTTGGGATGAAGCCAGAGATCAGACAACGAGTGAAGTATGACCGCCTGGCTACCATTGAACAAGCAAAGGAGATTGCAAGAAGGCAAGAAGAAAGCATGGAAGAGGAGCCCAAAGAAATTGTTGCTAAAGTAGAGCCTACACCAGCACCTTTGGTCCTAGAATCCACAACAACTCCCGGTGAGCACAAATATTTCTCCTAGTACATCTACTGAGTATGAAGATCTACTCAAAAAGATGGGTCAGTTAACTATTAATCTTCTTCAAGGAAAAGAATTTAGTTCTCAGGGAGGAGATAGAGGTCCAAAAAGAAATATTTTTGAAGTTGTATGTTATGGTTGTTATAAAAAGGGTCATTATAAGTATAATTGTCCAGATAGAGCTTCTACATCTGGTAAAGGAGATAATGATAAAGGAAAAGCACCTGTGAATTCTTTTGATGTAGTAGATAAGAGCAGAAATAATGAAGTAGATGTGTTTGTAACAAAAAGAAAGAAAGAAAAAGATAATCAAGATGGAAATGATCCTAAGAAGATGAAAGGAGAAACTAATAAGAAACATAGGAGAAGAAAGCTGGGTGTGCAGGATTTTTTGATTTCACAGGGGCAAGGACCATACTCCATCTTGGAAGATCTGTCCAAAAGGCCTGCAAATATTACATATGGTCAACTCTTGGCTATGTCTTCTGAGAAGAGGCGGGACTTGCGAGGTGGACTCAATGCTCGAAGAAGGAAGGAGGTTGAGGTCCCTGTTTTGGAGGCAGAGGCAGATCCCTATGCTCCACAAGCTGAGGTATTATGTAATGGTATTTCAATTCATGATGTCTTAGTTGATGGAGGTGCTGCAGTTAATGTAATGACCGAGTCTGTAATGAATATGTTGGGTTTAAAAATTGATCGCCCTTCAACACTTATGTTAAGGTCATTAAATAAAGGAAAAACTAAACCAGAAGGTGTAGTTTCAAATGTGGCAATATCTGTTATGGGTGTTGTATGTGTGGTAGACTTTCAGGTGATGAAAAATGGTACTGTTGCGTACCCAATGTTGCTGGGAAGACCATGGCTAAGGAGAGTTCATGCAAGAAACTACTGGAATGAAGGTTTCATGACACTTGGACGTGGTAGAGAGAGGGTGAAGATAAACGTGATCCCTCGACATCATAAGGTAGAACCTGTGGATTCAAGTGATGAAACTGATGATTGGACATCCTCTGATTACTCTAGTACCAGTGAAGTGGACACTGAAGATGAAGAAAGTGAGGTGGATGTTTCAGTCATGGATATCCTTCCAGTCACACCAACTCATGACCCCATAAAATTATCTGAAGAAGAAGTTGATGATCGTCTCCAACAAATAAAGATTGGTGATGCTGTGATGGAGAGTGAGAAGGAATCCTACCTCCAGCTCTTTCGAAGGTACATACACCTATTCACTTTTGATTACAAGGAACTCCGTCAAGTAAGTTGGGTAGAACATTCTATTGAGCTGGTAGATGGTGCTAAGCCCATAAAGCAAATGCCATATAGAATGAATCCTAATTTTTCCAAGACTGTAAAAGAAGAAATAGATAAGTTACTTGATGCAGGATTCATATTTACTGTGGAGAATTTAGAATGGGTTTCTCCCATTGTGATCTCAATAAAAAAGAATGGGAAGCTACGCATTTGTGTTGATTACAGGAAGCTCAATAAGGCAACAAAGAAGGATCATTACCCTCTTCCATTTTCAGATCAGATCTTGGACGAAGTAGCTGGCCAGGAGTGCTATAGTTTTGCTGATGGATATAGCGGCTACAACCAAGTTCGTATAGCAGAGAAAGATCAGCTGAAGACCACGTTCACCACTCCTTGGGGAATGTTTGCTTATAGAGTTATGCCTTTTGGGTTGTGTAATGCTCCAGCAACATTCCAGCGTTTGATGAATAGGGTGTTCGAACCCTACATTGGGACCTTCATCAGAGTATTTCTGGATGATTTTTGCATCTATGGGAGCAAGTTGGACCACCTGCACCAGATGGAGACAGCATTTCAAAGGTTAGATGAAGCACAAGCCTCACTAAACCCTACAAAGTGTGTCTTTGGATGTTCTAAAGGCATTTTGTTAGGGCATGTTGTATCCAGAGATGGTATTGGTACTGATCCTGATAAAGTTTCAAAAATCAAAGATTTACCATTTCCTATGAATAGAAGTAAATTGAGATCATTTTTAGGCCATGTGGGTTACTATAGAAGGTTCATCAAGAATTTCTCAAAGATTGCACAGCCACTAACCCAGTTCTTGAAGAAGGATGTTACTTATGAACCAGGAAATAAGGCGCATGAAGCTTTTGGACAACTGAAGGAAGCCCTGGTGTCTTCACCTGTTTTGAAGAATCTAGATTAGAGCAAGCCATTCATTGTGTACACTGATGCCTCAGATGCAGCACTAGGAAGTACTTTGAGCCAAAAGGATGAAAATGGGAATGAACATCCAATTTACTTTGGGAGCAGACAAATGAGCAGTGCTGAGGTAAATTATACTGTAACTGAAAAAGAGGCTCTGGCTATCATTTTTGCTGTAAAGAAGTTTAGAAATTACTTGCTAGGGTAAAAATTTCTAGTTGTAACAGATCATCAGGCTCTAAAATATATTGTAAATAAGCCTAACCCATCAGGGAGGATAGCAAGATGGATAATTTTGCTACAAGAATTTGAATTTGATATTATAGATAGGCCAGGAAAGAAGCATGTCAATGCAGATGCACTCTCTCGAGCCTATGATGGTTTAGGATCATCTTGTGATGATGATGATTTCCCCGATGCAACATTGTTCTCCCTTGACACAATCCCTAGTGAATACATAGATATTTGGAATTATCTGAATGAATTCAAGTTTCCTGATGGTGCCAATGCAAAGACTAAGAGAAAGATTACTCAAGCCAGTCGTCCATATTCTATTCTGCATGGAGTATTATTTCGAATAGGACCTGATGGACAGTACAAGAGGGCAGTTGGACGTGATCAAGGGAAGGAACTGCTAGAAGAATTCCACAATGGTACATGTGGAGGGCACTTCTCTGGACAACTTACAGCAAGAAGGATCTTGGATGCAGGTTATCACTGGCCCACTCTTTTTAAAGATTGTTATAATTATTGTAAGACATGTGATATTTGTCAAACACATGGTAACCGTAAGACTTCATCAGCTCCATTATGTCCTATTCTTCCCCTTGGTCCCTTTGAAAAGTGGGGAATAGACATTGTAGGTCCACTTCCAACTACATCATGCCAAAATAAGTATATTGTAGTTGCCACAGATTATTTAACCAAGTGGGTTGAAGCTAGGCCATTGAAAACAGCTTCCATGGATGAAGTGGCAAGGTTCATATATGAACGCATTGTCACCAGATTTGGTTGTCCATTAGAAATTGTAACAGATCAAGGAAGCCACTTCATTAATGAGGTGGTAGAAGCCCTAGTCAATAAGTTTTCTATTAAGCATAGGAAGGCAACAACATACAAGCCAAGCACAAATGGACAGGTGGAACGAACAAATTTTGTGTTGTGTCAAATTCTAGCAAAAGATGCAGCCTTGCAGGTACATAAATGGGATAAAAGGATTCATGCAACATTGTGGGCATAGAGGGCAACATCAAAGTCAGCAACAGGATACTCCCCATTTCAGTTGGCCTATGGCATTGATCCAATTCTTCCTATTGAGTTTGATATTCCCACAGTGAGAGTTATGAAAAATGAAAGGATGGATGAAAGTGATTTAGTAAAAGAAAGGTTGGTACATCTTCATTTGCTAGAGGAAATGAGGGAAATAGCAAAGGATACAAGCTATAAGAAGAAAATGAAGCAGAAGGAATACTTTGATCAAAAGATCCGGTGGTCTCCATTTCATGTGAATGACTTGGTTCTAGTATATGATTCCAGATACAAAAAAAGAAGACAGAGAAAATTTCTTCCAAAATGGATGGGGCCCTACAAAATAGCAGCTGTGCATGAAAATGGTACGTACCGACTGGAGGAATTGGATGGCACTCCCATTACGAAATGGGTCAACCACGACAAGTTGAAGATTTTCCAAGCACCAGAATAGTCTACTTCGAGGACGGAGTAGAAGCTAGGAAGGGGGAAGATGTCGACACTAAAATTTTCCTCCATAATTTCTATTTCATTAATGTATGTATTAGGAATAGGATGTTGTTAAGTATAATTAGTAGTAGCATCTGATAGAAGATAACGGCGCTGTCAGTACGGTGCCGCCAATAATGTGGAGTACGGTAACAGTCAAAGTACAATAGGAATGTTGTAAAAAGTAAATATTTGTCGTAAGTGGTCCGGTAATGTTAAAATGTCAAAGTTTGGGTAATTAGAGAAGTAGGGTCTACATGATTAGGAATTAGAAATATTATATTGGTAATAAGGACAAGGAGTGAGGTCATAAATATTTTGTGTATTTTATTTGTAAAAAGTCTAAAAATGTGGAACCCATGTAAAATGATAAGGTTTATCTTATCTTAACAGATAAGCTTACATGTACAGATAAGAGTTAAGGTATGGAATATGATTCGTCAGAGTGGATTTCTTATCCTATCTTAGAGATAAGATGGATAAGCCTAGAAGTTCTATAAATAGAGAGGCCACCCCCCTCATTTAGCATAGAAGGAAGTAGTGAGAAATATTGTAGGAAGTGTGCAAAGGAAGCCATCAGTTTAAAGGTGTGTTGAAGAAGCCATTAAGAGGTGTAATTGTAAAGTTTCTCCCATAGTCTTGGTGAAAGGCAAGTGAAGTCAATAACACTTGAAGTACCTCATGGGTGAGATTGTAACAATTTCATGTTAATATTATAATTTACTTTGATATTTCAGATTTGTCATCATTCCATAGTCAATGGTATTCTTGTGTTCGGTTGTTGTTTTGCTTCCAGATTACATCCACCAAATTAAAGGTTATGCATTAGTAAATAATCATAGCACGAGGAGTTCCCGGTGAAGAATTATCATAGTGCCGGATTGGTGATGACAGGACATGCTGGACAAAAATGTTCGTCTTTGCCCGAAAAACACACAAAATGGCCCAAAAACGTAGATTCTTCTTCGATTTCTCGACTTATCGTAACAATTAAGTACAACAGATTAGCACTTTGTCTCATTATTTTAAATCTCAGCTTTCTTAAGAGCAGGGGAATTTTGAGTAGACAATGTCTTCTTAAAAAATGTGGAAAAAAAATTCATTTCTTTCAATAGTTAGGTTATCCCGAAGAATCTCCTATAAAACTTCATAAATCCAAATAGAATTATAGTAGCCATTCAAGTTTCCAAACATTTAAAAACACTCTTTTATCCAATTTAGAGAGTTATTGTTTTTGTTGTCTAACATTGCCGAGCATTCAGAGACTACATAATGGTGCTAAATTTTCCCCACGAAGTGGGTGTCAAAAGATGTTGGTGACTGGAAATTATGGAGGTTTGCATAACAATCATGGAGTCATATAATTTGCTCTGGGAATATAAGTCCCTCTACTTCAAATAGTGTGTGAAGTTAATTTTAATTTGCATTTGTTTTAATAGAATGGAATTATGAAGGTTGATGATTCAGCTCTTGATCCAATTAGTGAGTACTTCATGTGACCTTTTCTTTAATTTTTGCAGTGGAATCTGACATTTAGTTGTGATTACTTTTATTGTATAATTTATGAGAAAAGAGGTATTTAATTCTAAATGTTTATAAGTAGATGTATACTTAGATTCCTGCACACATTAGTTATAACATTTCAACACGTGTGTGTGTGTGTGTGTAAACAACTGCTGCAAATGGCAACGTGACGTGCGTGCGTGCGTGCGTGCGTGCGTGCGTGCGTGCGTGTGTGAGAGAATCAGTAAAGCATAAGCTACAAAATTCCTTCTTCTATTTGATGATTTTGAAGTGGATATGGGTGTGATATAATGAGGGAATAGGTTGTAAAATTAGAAGATGCTATCTCCTTTGCTATTCTTTGGAAGTGTACAATGTACTCGAGAGTTTACAAGACCATTGCATCACAAACCAAATGGCGTGAAGAACCAAAAAATATCTATGTAGAAATAGTTGACTAGAGATTCTATCTATGAATGTTGTGGAACGATTTATAATCTTTTCAATGCCCTTGTGACTTACAGATGTGTGACACCCTTTGAAATCTACTGAAAAGACCCAAAACCAATGGCAGAAAATTTTATATGTTTGGGTTGATAGTGTGATTCTGTTACACTCTATGTTGGCACTAATAAAAATAGGATTCAAATCACATGTCATGTTTTCCACCTAGAAACTGTGATATAAGTACAGAATCACATATGGGAAAAATTGATCACTTGATAATGTTTCCAATGGAGGATTCTTTTTAGTGTTTAACTTAGCTGTAATGGCCTTTAGATTTGAGAATCTTGACTCTAGAACCTAGTTTGGAGTGCTTACCCACTAATTGTGATAGGGGTTTTGACTGATGTGGATTCAACTTTAGTGGAAATTTAGGAGAGCCACTTTTATAATTCTTTTTGACCTTATTTTCAACTTGAGGAGTTCCAAAAAATTTCCAAAGTTTGAACTTCATGTGAGTAAATTTGACTTTTTCCCTTATAGCATGATTGGTGTTTCGAATTTCTTCTATAGGGTTTCGTAGGTGCAATTTACATATTTTAAGGCCAAAACCATGAGGAAACAATTCATAAAATATACCCGCTTCCCCGAAAATGACCATTGGAACGGTAGGAACAAGATTTGCAAGTTTCATACCTTACTGTTTGGCAGGGCTAGTGCGTCACTGTTTGGTAAGTTTAAGCCCCTCTAATGAAGAGTGTGTGAGGCTGGATAGATTTCTGTAAATCTCCCCAATTATCCGACTAATGACGCTTTGACTCTTTGGAATTTGCTCAAAGTTGACTTCTTTAAGAATCTATAGAAGTGAAATAGGCAGAGAAAGTATTGCACTTTATGACTTTTAGCCTTTTATAACAATAAAGGCTTGGAATATGTGAACAAGTCATGATTACTGGATTAAGCCAATATTTACATTAGATAGTGATCCAATTTCCAAATGGATTATGGTGTCTATATTTCCCCCCTTTTAAGCTAGGAAATGAAATTCATTCAGGACTTAAAGGAAAATAATGTTGAGAAGTGTGTAAGCTCACTTTTTCTTTGTTCAATTTTCTTGATTTTTTAAGAACCAAGGAAGGTGAGAACATTGCAAGATTCCACAATCCATGAAATCCATAGAACATAGTGTGAAATTTCATGTCTAAATAGAAATGCAATAGAATTTAACACTATTCTAGACGGGGAAATTTACACTTTATCAAAACGCTGAATAAAAACATGAAACAATAAAGCATGAATTTCCTTTATCGATTGAGAAGCTTCCAGCTTTACTTTAAGACTGTGAAGATAAGGATTCAAACTGAAAATTGGATGGATTGAAATTTAATCATGAGGGTGAGATTTTGAGTGGTGATTACTGCCATAATGTAACAATATCATCATCAAAATGAAATATATCTAACAGTCAATGCCTCAATCAAAATATTATGATGTTATAATGAGTTAACATTTTCCAAAATGGGAAATGAAATAGGTGGGCACTAAATAATCCCATGTTTACAAAGCATGTAATGCTTCCTAAATTAAAACCACTATATTTTGATTAGGTCATTGATCATCCACATGATATTTTACTTACTCTACCTTATATATGATTGATTTAGATACCCTCTGTAGGAAATAAAAGAGAGGATCTAGATATATAGGATATTGGAACATGTTGATATATAATTATAGAATTTTTAGTGAAATTAATGGAACTATAAACCAAATATGATTAGGACTGTATAAATTATGTACAGTCTAGACTTGATCTGTACAATTTCAGACTCTTTGACTATCTTGATTTGTAGCTTTTAGTGTGCTTCACTTGTCTTGAAATGAGCTTTGTTATATTTCATTATTTCTTACACAGCTTTGGGATGACATGTAATCACCTACAATAAATTATAAACCCTAGTAACCTACATTATTATTCATCATAGCATTAACAAATAAAAATTACAAAATATATGTGTGTGGTGAGGTTGGACTATCCTTGGAAATCAAACTCCTAGTTGTTGAACTAATCCAAGTGCTCCAATACGTGAAATAATTGTGGGGTTAAGTATTTTGTAGTTTTCTTATGTTAATGTGTAATTTTTTATAGCTAACCAAACCCCTATGGGCTCCCTCATGTCTCTTACCACCAAGATAGATATATAATTACATAGTATATAATATACCCAGTGCAGTAGTAGTAAGATTTAGTGTACCTCATCTATGTGACCTAACCCTTTTTTATTAAAACCTTTGTGCAATGCTTGTAACGAATTTTCTCTTACTAAAACATGGCTCTATGATATTTGTATGCTTGTAAATGGATGAATCTAGACTTTATTACCTAGGTAAGTACTTCATACTTGTAGTAGTTAGATGATGTGTAGCTGATTTGAAAATATTTAGGAACCCTTCGAGTATTTTTGGAAAGATATTTATAACAGTATCTTGTAAGAGTGTTGAATGAGTTATAAAGTGATAATGACTTTCTTATATAGCCTTCTGTATGTGAAATATCTTAATAAGTCCAAACCTAGGCAGATGAGATGACCCAAAGAAAAAATTGAAATTTAAATCAGAGTTGGTGAATGTGAAGGGGTATGACCTTGCAGGTTGACCAAGACTAGACCTCACATCCTGGCCCTTCTATGCATTTTTACATTGAAGAGATGAAAATATAAACTTAAATTTGTGTCGTGAAGAAAAAAAATTTAATAATTCTTTGATTTAATAACATTCACAAAATTAATGACAAGGAACATGTAAATATAAACAAGTTGTGCAAGAGCTAGAGAGATAAGGATATTAAATTTTGAGTGTTATAATTTATCTTAGCAAAATGGCATATGGTCAAATTTGAAATTACCTAAGGTCAAGTTATCAAATTTTAGTTTAAACATTTCCCCCCCTCTTTAAGTGTGTAATTAAAAAATGAATGTTTAAAGAAAATACTTACCTAAGTGTGCACACACACTTTCTCTTTTCTTGAAATTGTTTCTTTATGTGTTGATGTTGGCATGTTCCAATGAAACCCTATTGGTCTAAAAACCTATCGAGTGGGTAGATCTATGGATAGACAGGCCAACAGTGTGCAGGGCATAGCCCCTCTTTGAGACAGCAAAGCGAAACTGGTTTATTGTTATTCTACCAGTAGGAATCTGTGCAAGTCTCACAGTATTCTACTTCAGGGGGGTTTTAGGATTTCATCCCGGTAGGGTTAGTTCTGACAAAGAACAGAAAGGAATGAAGGAAGGAATAGAAGAAAGATGGATCTGAAGGGAGAAAAGAATTCAATTCCAAAGTAGAAAGGTCAGAGGGTTTATGTTTTAGGCCGGTAGTACACAGAGCCAAACTTACTCACGTAAACAAAAAAAGCAATACTGTTAAACAAATGACAAAAGCATAGGTGAATAAAATAGAATAAGCATGCAGATCTAACTTAAGAAAGATCTAACACATAACACAGGAATTCAGCACAAAGTCTCAATTTTTGTATTAATAAGTTGTTCTATTACAAGAAAGCTCAAAGTCTTTCTCTCCTCACTTCTATTTTTCATACAAATTTGCTCACCCTTGAATACTACAAGTATCCAAGTATTTATAGAAGGAGAAGGAGAAAGAAGAAAAAAAGGAGCCAACAACTATTTACAAAATATCTAAAAGTCAAATGTTGACTTTAGGGAAATTTTGTGGATGACAACATCTCATTGTGCAACATGGATGATGTCATCATTTGTGCCAACATACTTTTAAATACTTTTACAAAAATGGGATTTATCTCAGGAGGAAGGAGCCTATTCATCATCATCCCTTGGCTTAAAAGGAGTGTCTTGCTTCTGCTCAGGAGAGGTAATGTGAAACTGAGCTCGATACTCCATGAACTTGCTGACCATCGCCTAAATTTGATCCTGAGTTGGACCCTTGGTGTGATCCCCAATGACTTTGCAAGTTTCTCGTTTATCTCTAAGTCTTTCCAGGAGTTTGAAGTATTCGTTGCCTGCCTTCATCAGGTATCCAACAAAGTCACGATAGGCCAGAAGGTTGTTGATAGATTCTATATCAAAAGTGGCCTCTGACGCTAGACCCTGTGACGTGATTTCCTTAAAAAGTTGAATAGTATCATCTACCTTCCTCAAGGCATACACTACACTGAGAAACCCTGGAGACATTCTTAAGACGATCCACTCCATTTGATGCATGGCATCTAGGGCTTCCTCCTTGATTTTGTCTATCTTTTCCAAGACAAACTCCATTTGGTCAACCCGATAGTCTAAAGTAGCAAGGACTTTTTTGGGTGCTCACGGGTGATCAAAGACGCTGAATTTACCAAGTCATCGACGGGGTAATCGAGCATCTTCTGGAACGTCTCGTGTTGCAACCTGGTATGGTCCAACTCTTTAGAGATAGGTCCTGCTATTGTCTAGAGTTCCTTGTTTGCTTGATCTATTTTTGATAGATCTCTGTGAACTTTGTAATCACTTCCTCACTATCTTTGAGGATCTACTCTCTTCAGGTGGACACTGCTACACCTTGCTCGCCGATCTTGGTGTACTCATTTATCTTCTCTTGACTAAGAATTTCAGGAGGGTCAACAACAATCATAGGAGGGGCATTGCCCATCTTTTACAGGGCTTGGAGAAGATGCTTGCTTTCTCTTTTAATATTCTCTTCTCTTCCTTTGCTTCTTGAAGCTTCTTACAAAGGGCATCCACTACGGATAAGGCCTCTCCTTGCAGGCTCTCTAATGATGTTCCCATTGTGACCTGAGTCACTGTAAAATCTGTAGGAGACAGATCTTCTTTCTTCTTTGTGAGATCAGGGTATGTGATCTCTATAACCCTTTTACCTGAAGTGCTATGAGAGAAGTGGGTTTTAGCCTTTTTCTTCTTAGGCCCTTTAGCTAGAATAACAAAGAAGTCCATGGGTGTAATAGGGAATTTCCTTTTGTGCTGGCTTAGGTGTTCAGAGATCCATTCTGGACTTAAGGGAGTGGGACCAGAGGAAGAGGAGGAAATGGGGGTGGAAGAAGGAGCAACTACAGTGGACACGGGGAAATGTGTCGAGACACTTGGTGGTAGCATTGAGAAAGAATCCAACACTCCAATGCTCACGGGGTTAGGAGTCACTGCAAGAGAGGGAACCGTGGGGGCGGAAGGGATCTGTGAGATGAGGGAAGAAATGCTGGGGGATAGATCTGTGAGGGAAGAGAAGATGGAGGAAGAGGGAGGGGGAACGGTAGAAGACGGGGGAGAAGACACAACCAAAGGAGTAGTTGATTGAGTGGCATGAGGAGGGGAAGGAGTAGCGAGAGAGGGAACGGTTGATACTTCACCAGTTGTAGATGTGACAACATCCTGAGTGGATGTGTCTGTTGGAGCACTAGTCGCTTCTTCTCTTCCTAGGGACACTAAGTCCACAACTTTTTCCTTGGTGGTGGAAGGAGGGCTCTCAGGAACTTCTTTCTGAGAAGTGCTTGCCTCTCCTTCTATATCTTTTACTTTTCCTTTAGGAAAGTGTTTCGGCCTGGTTGGTGCATCACCCAAGGTAGATGATACCATTTTTCTTGCACCAATGCTCGGTACGTTGTAGAGTGCCTTCGACCCTTTCCTCAATAGTCTAAGGGGCCTTGTTTCTATCAATTTCAACAAATGGCCGATTGTCCCCATCTGTGTCTAGATAAACTTGATCAACTTCTTGATCAGTTTCTTGGAAATCCTTTGGGATGATAGCCACACCATATTGAATGATCTCTGCCAGGGCCAGGCGGGAGTGATTCTTTCATCTGAGCTCAACTTTGTGATATAGATCAATGTAGATATCTTCAATCTGAGGGACATGAATTGGATCGATCTTTGCCCTTGGAAGGAAATCACGAGGATCAAAGGTTGGCCTTGCCGGGAAATTATGCTTCAAATTAAGCAATTCAAGCTCTGCAAACATCTCCCGGGCTTTGCTTTGTGAAGTGCAGGTGTACCTACCCACTATGAGGGGGAATGGAGTTCCACCCTTCTTCCTTTTTAAACACTTCTCATGGTATGTGATATGTTGTCTAGACAGCTCCAATAGGATCAATTTGGGTCCCGCATACCTCAGCAATTTGGTGGACTTTCCCAAGAATTTAGTGGCTCTGAGATAGGTGAAAGTGGGGAATTACGTGAATAACGCTCCCCACTTCTCTGTGGTGGTGACTACACTTTTGGTCATCCGACCGTAAGTCATGTTGGGCCTCAAGAGGCAGATGACGCCATAGAAGAAGACATCATTGATTTTACTGAATTGGGCTATGTTGTTATCCAGTCTTAACTTTGGATAGTACTCGTATATTTTGACCTGGGACCATACCCCATACCGATTCAATGCTAGGTAGTCCCTCTCTAAGGTAGTAGCATATACCACATAGGAGTTCATATAGAACCTCCCAGTTGTTGAAAGTTGTTGAAGTTTCTCCAAGATTGTGCTGCTGATAATCTCTCCCCATTCAAAAAGCTGATCAGGAACATTTTTATTCATTGTTTCTAAATACCTGAGCATCCACTTGTGAAATTAATGGGCATCGGGGAGCCCAAACACCCTGCTCAAGAAGGTGATTATGTCACCCAAATCCTTTGAAAAGTCACTGCGCTGAATTACTTGTGGCCACCTGCTTGTCACCTTCTTGTTCTTGAGGTACACCTCATTCATTAACTGCATACATTTGTCTTCGTTTTCAGTCCATGTCTTCATGCATTCCTCCTGGCTCACTACTACAAAATGTCTGTGGTGAGGGATGCCCAATATGATCTCAAAATGTCGGGCCGTGAGGTTGATTATTACCTTGCCCTTCTCATTTTCGACACATCTTGTGTCCTTATTGTAACAACGGACCACCAACATCATAAACTTGTTGTTGATTACACTCACTGGGATCCCTGCAGCAAAGTGTAGACCACTGCCAACCAATTTATCCATCCATGGGCTGCCTGTGACCTTCTTGGTTCTAGCCCAAAGGTCTTCCATGTCAATGTGCCTGAGTTCTGAATCTCTGATATCAAGATCACACTCTGCAAGAGATTCAGGCATCCTGACCCTTTGGTATTTATATTTCATTTCTTGCTCTGTTAGCTTGGCTTTACCCTTAGACTTAGTTGGCTTCTTACTCAATGAAGACATGTGTGGATCTGAGTTCAGCTGTTGATCTGTAAGAAGAATCAGGGAAGTCCACCGCAGAAGAGCCATGTTAGCGGTTAAGTCATCCATCAAAGCTTACAGGATGAAAAGTTAGCAATTTATGAGCCTCTGGGCACAAGGCACAGCTTCACTGCAAGCTGCAGGGACTTAGAAAAGTAAGGTGCACTTTGGGAAAAATTTTCATGGGAGAAAACAACGCCAAAAGGGGCGTGGGGCATAGAAAAGCTACACACAACATTCAAATGTTGGTGTCAAGGGATGTGCGCTTGTGCCATTGGAAGTATTTTAGTAGAGCACAAATATGGTTGGTGTTACATAGTGTTATGGTGCGCCAAGGCACGGATGTAAAAGATGTAACATCAAGGTGAGGTGTGCCAAGGGGTTAAGCTTGCGCGGCACGAGAAGGGTTTGTATAGCATGAAGTGTTGTTGCTACTGTAGGTGCGCCTGCGCCTGCACCTGTGCCTTAGGATTTTTTGCAGTTTTTTAGAAGGCGTGGGAAAGGCTTCTGTTGTGCGAGTTCACAATGCGCCAAAGGGGTGTGACTGCTTTTATGTAGCATGTATGAAAATTGCACCGTTTAGAAGACAGCGGGCCGATTTTCTTCATTTTGTGGTTTTTTAACTCTTTCAGCTCAGATTATGATAGCAAGGGGTTAACCTTGGAAAAGCAGGAGACAGAGGAGAAAAGGACAGGGGTCCATTCTGAGGCAGAGCCTTCCAGATTTGTAGATCTGGAAGGAGAGTGAAAAATGGCTTGTAGGTGGGTAAGATAAAATGGGTTGGGATTGTGTTATCTTCTTAGGTTCATTGTTATTTTTAACAATCCTAATCACCTAAACCAACATAAAAACCACAACAAATCCACCAGAAGGGAAAGGGCCACTTACCAGGAATATACAACGATAAAGGAGACGATGTGGGGTCCACGAACATGATAAATGGCAACACGCAGGGCTGATAGGAATGCTGACAAGTACAGAGCACTAAATTTTCACATTTTTTCTATTGTGAAAATGACAGGTTGGATGCGCCTATATAGAAAAAGGTGCAATAAATGCGCCACCAACTTTTCCTATGGCGCACTTAAGTGGATGTCGACATGAAGGGATTTATGTAACTTTGGGAGTGTTGACACTATGTTTTCAATACCCACAGCGCACTTTAGGGAGTGATAACAAGATGGTGATTGCGCCTTGGCGCAACATTGAGAGGCACAACATTGGGAGGTGCAACATTTGGAGTGTTGACACTCCCTAGAATGCGCTAAAGGAATAGAGGGGCACAATTTTGGTTGATGTAACGTGAATGAAAACTGCACCCAACCCAAAAGGTTGAGAATGACCAAGTCCTAAAAACTATAATTTCCGAAAAGGGATTTTATGCCATTCCAAATGCTAAGGGACCTCAATGGGGGACCAAAATGGAAATTTTGGTATTGTTACCTGCAAAATTTCCCTAGTCAAGTTTACGGGATAAAAAACCCGAAACACATTTTTAATCCAATGTTTATGGTAGAATTTGAATGTTAACTCAAAAACATAGATAATGCTTATAACTTTGAACATTACAAAGAGTATAGAAAGGAGATGCAAAACATGGACCGAATACACATATTCATTTTGCATAGGGAGAATCTCTCATTTTTTTATGCCTTAGAGACCTATAATTTGATGCAAACGTGTGGGAGGGTTGGGGATGATCAATCCCCAATGTTATGTCATAGGAGATAGTAGAGGAGAGGATACATGCTCCCCCTTTTTGTTGTTTTTATAGAATGTAAGTATTTAGAATACATAGAACCCATATACTTAAACCCTTCATTATCTGATAATTTGGTGAGATTTAAGGAAAGAGGAATCAACAAAGCATTCAATTTTGCTTCAATGATATACACATTTAGGAATCTGGTAAAAGAAGAGGAAAGAAGATTATATGAATACTTGAATTTTTATTCAGCACTTGCTAGTAAATTAATGGACCACACCATTGCAAACGTATCTAGGCCTAATTTACACCAACTTTTAAAAATATACATTGGAAGGAATGGATATTTTCATTCCCCAATAAGGTTATACTTTGACTAAGTTGATCATATAGAATTTCAAAACATTGAAGGGGCAAAGGAGGCTCATGCCCCCAAACCCTGTTTTACAATTGAATATGAATAATTTCATAAAGAACGAATGAAGTAGTCACGCCCGCTATAGATTTCTCTGAACTATGTCATTTTTATCTATAGCTATATGAAAATTCTTAGAATATTTAGAAAGTGAAAATTCTAGTGAATCTTTTCTTTGTCTGGGAACATAAGAAATACTCAAAAATTGTACCATGATCCTTCCTATACTATATGGTTTTGACCTTTATTTGAATTTTTTTCATATTTCATTATTTGTGAGCTTTTCTTATGGTTTGATCCCTATGAAAAAAACATCAGATAACTTGTAACCTTTTTATAGATATAAAAATGTCTCAATTAATCGCCCCTCTTTTGAGGAGCATGTGATAAAATATTTGAATTTTGAGTGTGTAACTCAAAAGAATAGATGTATACCCATGCACGTTATGTATGATAATTGTTGTAGGATCACGTAGAAATTTGGAATGGTTTCTATCTTTCAGATGTTATACCTATGAATGGGGTTACACATAAATGTAACCATGGTGTAGAGAAAAAGAAACATACCACAAGAAACAAGCAAGAATACATGTGCAAAGCAACTAGTAAAAGCAGAGAAAAATAACAATCATTCCCTACTCAATAAAAGTATCGATCACACCCTACTCCATACTAGAACAAGTATAGAAATATCATAATAAACACATCAAAATCTATAATAGATACAAAAATGAAGAAATTGAGAAGGTCATAATCCATACTAAATATAGTAATGTAATCATTGGAGTGTAAGCCAAGTGTGTCTTAAGCTAGCAATAACAGAGAAATAGAAACAATATTGTATATATAATAAATAAATATCACATAGAAGTATATTCATATGTATGCATAGAGATGAAAACATGAGACACCCATAATGTCACAAGATAGTCACGGTAGAAGGCATAATGTGGAACATTTAGAGAAATAAGTGTATAACTACAAGATAGGCATGGAACCACAAACATGGGACCCCCCACAGTGTCATAAGACAATCAAGGCACTTGGGTCGTATAATTATAATGATCATAGCATCATAATCATAAAATACAATCAAGTGAATCTAGGCACTAAGCAATCAAGGAATGAATCTACACAAATAAGTAGTGACAATAATATACACGAATCAAGTGTAGAAAATAGTAACAAAAAAATATGTGTAGCTAGATAAGTTAGCACTACACAAGATACATGTGTTAGCCATGTGTTATCTCAAATGATAGCAATAAGCATTATGTATAGAATCAATCATGAAAAGGAAGGTGCAAAGCAATAAATTATGCAACAAAACACCTTTATAGTATGTGGAGATGCCCCCAAAAGAGGAGTGTAAGAAATCAATCTCGATCTGACCATTGTGTATCAACATGTGTATGTCTTGCATCAAACTCAAAATACCTCATGAACACATGTGTGTAAAGATTATATATCATATCTATCAAACCAATGTGATAAAAAAACATGCATAACGTAAAAAGCCAACTAATCAAGAGCATAATCATGTTTGTGTTTTTTATATTTGCACATATTTGAATATTTTTGTGTTATGTGCTTATTTTAATGTTTTGGAAATAGTATGTATGAGAAAATGGTTAACTAAGATGCCTTCTGACACTTTTCCCTTGGTGATAGGATTCTCATTTCCCTCATGAACAATCAAACACTTGTTGGGGATTGATCACCCCAACTCTTCATAATGCCAAATCAAAAATCTCCAAATACACCTTTTACATTTATTACACCCTTCAAGGATTACAACATGCTACTCCCTATCTTTTGATGGGTTATATCTGTGGCCCACATTGTTCACCATGTTTTGGTTACTATGACAGCACACCATATAGTTTGTTACGCTTCAGTATTATCAAATACACTCTTCTTCTCCTATAAAACTAGTAAATGTTATTCACTAGCATAAGGGGGGAATGTAGATACTCAAATATGCACAAAATACATATTATATAGGTGTTTGGTAAAATTTGTATATCAGGTATTGAATCAGGAAGCTATCTTAGTGATGTAAATCCTTATTGTTTTGCTTGTTTTATGGCTTAATCTATGTTTTTTAATGTTTTATAGTGTGTCACAAAGATCTCTGGCTTTTTTACATTGTTTGTAGTTTGAAATTTGGTGACTTTGGTCTAAGACCGTACGTATTGTTCATGACCATACTACGGTCCTAAATGAGATGTAAAATCTCAACATTTTCAAGTTTTGGGTCCTTTTTATGAATTGGGCCTTTTGGTGATTGTTTTCTCTTTTAAATTTTACATTTATGGTCGTTTTTATATGCCACTAAGATTGAAATTTCAAAGTGATGGAATCCTATATATACAAGTTCACCTTAAGTATTTATTATCTAGCAGGCACCTATCTATGTACCAAATACTAAGCTAATAAAGAAAGAGTACAATCTCCACATTCATATCATAACATATGAGGGCATAAAATTTTTGTTGACATTTGTACATAATGGTTTCATGGGAGAAAAGTATCATAGCCCACTATCGGTGTGGGAACACAAGGGGAATGCTAGGTCAAGGGTTATAGTTTGCATGCACATTAACACAACATACTAGGAGAAATACATTGAGTTTGAAATGTAGTGCAGTGCTCAGTGACTCACAAATGGGATTACCAGTTTGAATCAAGCATTTGCATCTTTTACATTTGGGTTTAATGATTGTTTGAGCTTTTTTACAGGAACATGGGTTTAATTTGTAGGTACATGTGTGAAAGCTAGGGTTACATGTGAATCTAAACATATAAAAGCGCAATATAGGTGATAGTGAAAGTACCCAAAAAAATTAGATCCCAATGAGCTATTAGTCCAATATAATATGAAAGGTTAGTTTAAGGGATCTAATCTTGACCATCCATACGGTACTCCCCTACATGCATTTTACGAAGAGTATTCAATCTGGGTTCACTCATATTTCTTCATACATCTCAGATATGACAGTAGTACAGTTTGAAAATGACCTGAGATAGCTAAGTCACATTTTTAACCCTTCTTGTGTTTTCAATTACTATATAGTTAGACATGCATGCAAATATGTAGTTTCCATTACAAATCTTTAAACAATTGTATTATTTTATAAGTTGATATAGTAATCAATCCTAGCTAAATCAATTGAATGAATCTATTACAATTAATTTAGGGTTGACACAAATATGTTTCTTTTATGGGTGTTGATGTGTCCTTACACCCACTAGTGCACCTTCTTTATACTCATATAATTCAAATTGCAACCATCTAAGCGCATTAAAAAACACATAATGGGTGGATAAGACCACAAATATGTGCAGAAATTTTTCAACAATAGAGTTTGTACTGGTATTATGAAAGAGTCGATGCCTGCACCTCTACTCTATATCAATACTCAGTAACTCGTCGTTTGTCTCCCATTTCCATGGAAAATTTCCCCCTGCTTTGGTGCTTTCTCTTCTTCTTTTCGATCATCGATTGACCTCTTTCATCACCCCATCGACACTCAAAGGGGCATCCTTTACTCTATTAATTTTTCTTCCACTCTGTCAAAAATTTACTTGCCTGTGTTTTTCCACTATCTTTGAAGTGGCATAACTTATTTCACCCCAAAGAGGAGCAAATGTAGACACCTATAATTTGATCAAAGCAATTTTATTACTAACATTGCAGTAACTATTTTATCCCCTGCAAGTTGATGACACTTCGTCAATTATGCTTATTTTCCACTCAAACTCCTCTTAATTAACTACTATACATTGATTAAGCCTCCTACCATGCATTTGACTAATAAACCTTCTTATTGGCTTACTCCTACTTCCAAAACATCCAAAATATATCAAAATATCCTCCAAATGTTCTCAGAAAGCTTCCTAAGCCTACTTGGGATTCTTAATTAATCTTACAAGATTAATTAGCTTCTAATCCTAGTCAAAGAGTGTTTTGAGTTGCTAAAAGAGCTTTTTGGATTTACCTTTTGTCCCACATGGGCCAAAATCATACCATTCTTGGAATGGGAAACCTATAAAAAGAGAACCCTCCTCCTCATCATTTCTATGAACACTTTTCTTCCTCTAGCATAAACTATAAGCATTTAGGATCTTGAGGATTTCTCCATTTATATTGAGCTAATATCTTTATAGTGCATCCATTAACTCCAGCTTGAGTAATATGGAGAGAACCATATGGCCTTGATGTCATTATTGGTGAGACTCCATTCTCAAACCTTGGGATCATACTAATAATCAAATTTGATTGCTAAGGATCTTCTTAGGTTCATTTCAAAGTTAGCATTCAAAGAGTAGAGATTGATTTAGGCATGTTAGTTTGATTTTTTCAAATTTATATGCATGTTAAAGAAATTAGCCTCCCTAAGCTCTTATCTTGATGGTCCTTGTTAGATTAGTTTAAAGCTTTGAAACTCTTAGGTGTTTAGTTTCAAGTCTTATAGTTTTCCTAATTTACACATGAACACAATATGTAGACAATTATCTCAAGACACCTCAATCATATGTGGAAAGGGCCTAAAAGTCAAATTACCAATTTTTTGGTAAGTATGAAAATAATATGACTGGTTTTGAAATGTATGGAAATGGTCAAACATGTCAAATAGTGAGAAAATAGGGGACGGATGAAGAAACCCAAACAAATTGGGGAAATGAAAGAGATAAGATCAATATTAAGAAGAATGAAAAGGTCAAAGGAAAAAAAGTGTAGAATTTATAAATAAAATGTGTCATGTAGCTTACAAGCATACAAACTCCACCAATCGAGCATTCACCAAACCCTAAAATAGGGCCAAATCATGTTAGTGTTAGTGTAGGTTATTATTTATCCTTTTATTTATTTATCAGGATAATTCTTACACTTGTGTTAGCCCTACACTTGTTGGGTTAGCTTGCTTAGGTGTACTAGTTGTGTGGAGTTAGCTTCTCAGTTATGTGGAATAAACTTACTAGTCTTTTGGAGTTAAATTAACTACCAGTATCAATTAGTGGGAGTTCTTCACCACTGATTTAGGTAGTATTTGCACTTCCCTCCTCCTATAAATACATCTTTCTTATTGAGTAATTCAAGTCATTGTATTGTAATGTATTGAGCATTATGGATTATGATGGATTTCCATATATGGTATTTTAGTTCTTATGTTTTGTAAATCTAATGTGGTGTGCTATTATCATCTGAAATTGCGGCTTGGAACAATCTTCTTATAGTTCCTTTCAGCTAGGTATATGGTAGGAACCTTGATTCAGACTTTTAGCCCTCTATTTAGAGATTTTGAGCCACCTTTATTGCACTATAGAGGGAGAGCTATTAGACTCTTTGAAGAGGTTATCATGAAAGAACTTGGACCAAATTATTATCAATATGCACATAAATACACCAACACCATGGAAAATAATTAATCATGTACCAAAAATTAGTGTTTACATAAGATAACTTCCATCATGGCATTAATCTATTATTATATAATCAAGTTATTTACTCCTACAGACCAAACCTATTGACCTACGTGAGCTTCACTTATTTTAAGTTCCTTTGTACATGACTATTGTTTTATAACTCAGACTCCTTTGTGGACTTATATTTTATGTATGTGTTGATTGTCAAACGGCCTTCTACTTTATCCTATTTTAAATGATCTTCTCTAAATCATTCAAATTAATACTTTATGTTTCAGAAATTATGTTGTTAAGATTCAAAGTGAACTTTGAAATATAGTAACAAAGAAGAGAATAAATAATCACCCAAACAAAACAAGATGTGTCATATGCACTGAATCTAGGTATAAAAACTTACCACTAAAATAAATAAAATTTACTTAGAATTACAAAATATATTATATATGCACCCAACATTGATTTCACATGTAAATGGATTTAGTTTTGGATTATAAAATTATAAAGGTTGACAAAGATAATCAAATAAACATATCCATCTTTAAAAGAATCAATTATTAAAAATTAGTGATACTAAGAGGGTTCTTCCACCTTGCATCACCCCATTGTAATATATAAAATCTATATACTCTTCATCTCTCATCATACCATTGCCCCATTACGGAATAATGATATATTAAATGTTCATATTCCCATCATAGCGTCACTCCACTATGATACATTAAATTTATATTTCTCCCATGAGGGCATCACCTCATTTTGAGACCAAACCGACTCACCGGCCCATGTGAATGTCAGAGATATATATATATATATATATATATATATAATATATAAAAAGTAAAAGGGCGGATATAAATAAATTTGCTATCAATCTTTAATTTTCTAATTATAAAAGGAGAGTACTGAAACGTTCACATTGGATAAATACGAATATTAGTTATGCCCTTGTACACATCACACTGACAGTTGCATAACCAGTACTAGGGAAATGTGCTCGTAGAGAATATTAAATTAGTGGTCACATAAGTACATACACAGTCATATTATTTAAATATTAATATCTATTATTGGAGAAGATATTACATTAATTCAGAGAGATAAAAAAGAGGACCGGAAACTTCTTAATCCTTATTAGTGAAGTCTAAGGATTATGTACATCTTATCCCAATCCAAAAAATAGTGCCGAATACATTTTTAATAGATATATGCGATAAAAAAGAATAGAAAGTAGTCTAATAGGGCAAGAGATACAAGATTGCCAATAACAAAGAGTAATTCAGCGCAATACAATTTATCGATTAGAGGCCCTGCTAGAATGTTATTAAAAATTTGATTCTTTTGTTTAAGTTTTCATTATTGTCCACAAGATATTTCAGATGAGTTTTGATATCCTTCATTTATTTTGATAGGTTTTCATTATGAAAAATAATTGATTTTTGGTGAAGAAGACTTGAAGCAAACAATGAGTAAAGTTTGTAGATAACAACTATTTGAAGAATAATGTAAATATACTTAATTGTTATTTGTCTAAATGTTTCACATCAAATTAAATTTGATTCGGGATCAATTTGCTGAATTGCACTTCCAAAAAACATGCATAATAATTTTTCTTCTTACATAAAGGAAAAGACAAATCAATCACAGCAAAAACCCAAGTCTATCTGCAACTCGCACCGTGTAATTCATAACTCTCCAAATTAAAAGTAGAGTACTAGTGTCACCCTTGGATCTCCATACATCAGTACATATTTAAATCCACCTGTTTTTAGACATCTTACAATTCCATTTCAGGTTAATCTTTTTAAAAAGATATAACAGGGAGCAGCTTGAGATAGGAGATTTTCAGAGGAGATTGATTAAGTTAGAGCCATTAAAAGGCTTGAATCTTTGATAAAATTACTAGGAATCTCTGTAGACATCTTAACAAGATCAGATATTTACATTTGTTGAGGATTAAACCTTCAACAATGGTGATCCTCAAAGATGGATCAGAGTCTCAAAATTGCACCACTATCTACGAAAATGAGATAGCAAAATGAAGCAAATGCAACAATGCCACTCAGAGTACAGAGAGTATCTAAACGAGCTTCGTTCCTCATCTTTGCTTCCCTCAATTTGCTCTGTTCAGCCATGTAATTCTGATAGGATTCCAAATTATTATCATGGTTCTTACTCTTCCTGCAACTTAGAGCTCTTTCCAGGATAAGAAGACTGTTCCTCCCATTAACATGAGCTCCCATCAGGTCTTCCAACCGCATGCCAAGTTCAGTAACCTCTAAAGTAGTACCATCGATATCTGATAGTCTAAATTTAATCACAAGCAAACACTGTACAAGCTTGGAAAGCAATATGTTGTGTGCAGGTAGTATGGAGCCAAACCGCAGTGCAAAATCCCCATCGGAATGCCTCTGACCATCCAAGGGTCTCCAGCTTGAAAGATTGGCAGCCTCCCCTGTTTCCCTGTTTATCAGAATCCAGCTTAACTTCAAGTTGTCCATCAATTTACCCAAAAATTTCTCATCCTTCCTCACCTTCTGAACACACACAATTGTAGGCAACCCATGATCTGCAATTCCCTGATCCTCATCTTCAACATCCCAAAAATTAATGAGGTCGATCCTGAAAGGGCAGTTACAGAACCAGCGCTCAAAATCACCTGCATCAGGGATTCCCCACACAGTTCTTGAATAGATGACCTTATTCATGTACTGCAAATCCACAATGGAAACATAATCGGAGGGAACAGATGTCCGGCCACGACACAACTTTTTCAGCTCACTATCCTTATCAGAGGAACCATCATAAGCAATTAATGGAAAACAGTTTGCATAAAAATTTCTGAATCCACCCAGTGAAGAAGAAATCAATTCTTTGACATCAGTCTCGCCAGTGGAAGGCCAGAGAGTGGAGCATTTTTCTTCCCAAATCCTCTCCTGTCTTGCAATGGACCAAAAATCTGAAGAAACACACCCTGCATTCGCAAGAGTAACACTGTCCACACGCCCTAATATTTCTGTGATAAGATCACCATTCAAAGACATGGTGTCTAACAATTTTTTCTACCTGTTGACAACACTGAATCTGCAGATGGTTTAGGGTTTTGTATTGCCCTAACCTAATCTTCAAGGCTCTGAAATGTTGGGATAAGTGGGTGTTGCGGACGCCCTTTTATGCCCATTGTCGAGTTACAGAGTACAAATGGAAGGGGTATAAGAAGTTTCTTTTCAAGGTAACTCGGTCAAAACATCTTATCCCATGGCGTATAAGATTTCGTCTCTCATAGTTATCTCCCATATTCGACCAAATAACAATGGATCTGATTCTGACTGTTCTAAATAGAAAAACAAACATTCAAACTTGTATGCAAGGGAGACTTTCTCTGCGTGTTGTCTATCCTATTTTATTGGTTAAACAAATAATTTTTTTTTCGAAAATCTCAATTCAATGAAGGTGACTGGGTTGAAGATCGAAGGAAGCCGCCTCGCGGAGAATGAATGGAGTTTCCACGTCGCATGAGTTGTGGGACTCGAACCGAATCCCTTTGTCATCTTTCGGAAGCCCCGCTTTCTCTTACTTTTTCAGATTTGAGGGGGTGTTGGAGGGTCCACGATTAGATTCTATGACGACCGACCATCGTAAATGTACCTTGGTATATGTGACATTATACATGGTAGAACTTGCACTCAAAGGAGGTGCAATAGTTGCGTTCACATTATACATAATATCACTTGTCTGAAAAGAAGGTGCAATGGTTATGTCTTTGATTTACGCAATAAGGTATATATCTCTCTCCAATATATATATATATATATATATATATTGATCTCGTAACTATTGAATTATTTTGGGTGTCACGCTTCATGATATATTGAGATTTATATGTTATCGTAAACGAAGTCAACCAATTAATGTGGAATTAGTTTGTTGATTGAGTGAGGACTTTTCGAGTCATAGGAGCAACTGTAAGGTGCACTGAAGAGGCATATTCGACTTGGGTAGTATGGTATGTTTTTTTTTTTTTTTTTCAAACAAAAAGAGGAGGAGAGGGGAACATCAAGTTAGAAAATATTCATTCTGCTACCAATCAATCGTTATGTTAGTGTTGGTGAAATAATTTGTTACGATGCAAATTATTGGTTTCCACCAACAGTCACGAGACTAAGCCCCTCCTTCTCGGGTATGGGGATGTCCCCATTATTGAATGTAAACTACCTAAAATTGTGGAGTGGCCATTAGGTTGGGGATCACACGAGTACTCCACTAAACTTGTGGCAAAGTGTTTGTACAGAGTACAAGGGAGGAATTTGTTGTGAAGGGAGGTAAAAGGGAGTTGGAGAAATAAGGAGAGAGAGGGCTAATGTTATGAGTAGGCTTACATAATTCACATACATCAACCAACGTATGTCTGCATTCAATTAGAAGAGCACAACAATGTAAGCAATCAACAAGACAAATAAACCAAAGACACAAAGTTCTACAGATCTATCAATCAAGGACACAAAGTTCCTTCTTGGTTGTACAAGATCACAATGCTTGCAAAGTTGGAGAGTAGAGAGGATAAAAGAACATTGAAAAGGACACACAAGAAATGTAGCTCTTATTTATTGATGTAGTAGTGATACAAAGCTCAACAATATACAACAATCCACAATTGCCAACCCTTTAGAATGGAGAAGTCATTCCAATTTATAGCATTACAAAATGTATCTTCATCTACCCCCCACATGAATTTTCACTTCCCTTCATCACTTGTGACCTTCCATATTCCTAGGATACAAAAGTGAGTATTTTCCTTATTAGTGAAAAAGAACTCTTACAATGTTAATGTTGAAGGTCACTTAAGTGAATAAGACAAAGTAGGGAAAAATGTATTTTCAATGAGGAATTAGAATATAGAGAGAGATGAGGAAGAGAGATAAAGAAGGGTTAACCAATCTGATGAAGATGAAGCTTTTGTTGATGAAGAGCTTGCTAAATTGAAATACAGTGATCACAATCTCCTTCTTCCGTGACACATGAAAACATCCTAGAGCATCAAATAAGTGTTCAGAAACACTGTTATGAGATCTACATTATGATGGGAACATGATTATTCTCTTTGATCATAATGTAGGAGTTAGGATATGGTTATCACTTCATCACTCCTCTAGGCCTTCACAATTTACCTCAGTGTCCAAGAATTAATTCCATGATGCGCAAACCATTTCATGCTTTTATGTTACTTAATGAAATATGTCTTCACCTTATAGATGGAGGATTGCTCCCTGAATGAGATCTTTTCCTATGACCATCCATTAAACTGAAATGAGGTGACTACAATGTGCTTTGTCCTTGAGGTGTGATCAAACTACAAGGCATTGAATGAGTGTTTAAAAACACTACCAAGTGAGCAACATCAAATGAAATTGAGATGGTTTCTCATTCATGCATACATGGTGCTTCATCTGAAGGTCTTCACCTTACCCTTCCTGGCTCCAAAATCCTCCTTGAATGGAATCAAATTTAGGATTCTCATGCACCTTCTTGCTCATATATATCTCATGGGAATAAATGACTTCTTGATCCTTCACACATGATGATTTTAGATGTCTTTGTATCTTGACTAGCTCATTCTGACTTGTTTTTCAGAGATATTTGGACATGATGGCATATTCAGGATATGATGATCCTCAACTTACTTCATGAGCTTCCCATTTCACTTTTGTGGGAAAATTTTCACTTGAGTGGAAACATGCTCAATTTCTCCTCATGAAATTAGGGTTTCCCCTCTAGATAGGAGGATTGACACTAAATGAGACTTTAAGGATGAGTTACATGTTCTTGACCTCCAAACTACACTGAAACACTAAAATTGCGACCTCTCTGACCTGTAAGATACATGAGTTCATCACCAAGCATTGATTAAGTGTTTAGAAACACCCTTAGGAGGTATGTATTATTTGTGAGCCTGAGATGATTGCCATTATCAATCATGGTGAGCTTCTCTTATCATCCTCCTGATGATATTGAGTTTCAATGGAGCTTTTGATGTTTCAAATATTTCACAAACCTCATGATGTTCTTGATTGCACCCATTTTTCAAATGACTACTTTCACACACATTGATTCACTCGAATCCGCTCCTCATCACAGTGTGATTCATATGATGTCCCTTACCTTTGGAGAGAGAACTAGTGACGATGATGTCTCCTTCATGATGAAAACATACTTAGTATCCCTAGACATCCTTTTTTCTCATCTACACTTTGTGCCTCTAACCTCCTATTGAGCAGAAATAATGTGGTTGCATTCTTTCTCTTTTGTAAGCTATGGGCACATTACAGGTCATTTTAATGAGTGTTTGGGAACACTAATGTGAGTTTTTATACTTCATGGACATGTGAAAACTTCTTTCTCATGCGAACATGATGATATTGGGTTGAGGCACATTGGGAGCAGTGGAAATGATGTAAAAACATCATCATTATTCACCTTGGAGTATCAATTCATGTTTACAGGGTTAAAATTCTTCATCAGGACTTGGTTCGGAGATATGTTCCTGTCTTCGATGAAAAAAAGATCACCTTCTTGAATGAATTCATCCATGATGACTCCCTTCTACCACAATTGGGATGATTGAGATCATATGATTTCTTGCATCAAAATGTGTTATGTCGGAATCAACTTGGAATTGATGCTTTAGGAGCCTCTAAGAGTTTTCTTTCATGTTTGGACGACAAGACACCTTCCTAGCTTTGTGATGTTGGAAAAAAACAACGAGAGAGGAAGAATGGGGGTTTCCACAACTTTTTGAGCTCAAATCCAAGACTTATATTTTTAGCAGGTCTTGTCCAAAAGTGTTATTTTTAGCAAGTTTTCATAATTTTATCCTTCCAATCTTTCTTTCCTTTTTGGGATGTAACGGATGATGAGAATTAACCTTTTTTTACCACTCCCTATTTTCAGACATGCCCAGCCATGAAAACCTACTAGTTTTAGTAAGTACACTTACGTGTGTTGGGTTACAACAAAAATAGTCTTAAAATTTTAGGTTTTTCTCCAAGATTCACTGCTTCAATTTTCAGATGATTCTCTCATCCAGATTAGTGGGAAAATGAAATTTTCATTGAGGGAAGAATACTAAGAGAAAACTTAGTCCTCCATATCTCAAAAAATCAGCCACCTCATCATGCAAGAAATGGCTCGGATGAAAGTAGATTTTCTTAGGAACATTCACTCCAAATTTCAGGATTTTTTTCCCACTAGATCTATGTAGAATCAATAACAATTTTTTTTTCCATTTACTGTTGTGGAATATCAACCATTAATAGAGGTCAAAAGGAAAAATAATAATACTTTGCAATAAAAATTACCAAGTTTTGTGAGAGGGAGAATTTTCCCAGCTTTTGTGTAATTTACCTAGAATTCTCATATAACACCTAGTTGCACTGGCACATCACTCAGCATAGGCTGAGCGCTCACCCAAAGCACACCAAAGTACCAGGTCCCTCTTTAGGGTTGTTGTAGCAGGATGGTAGCATGGTGAAGCGATAAGGACATATAGTTAGAAACTAATCCATCATTACACAGTTATACCGAACCAGATCTATAAAGGCATGCATTTAAGTATAAATCATCAAGAAATCAATAACATGCAATGATAACACATATAAGACACTTTGGTTTGGCCAATATTCTTCATATATTAAACATGACAACAATACAGAAGCTTGATACAATAATAGTCATGCGCGCATGGATCTGTTACAATTATCCAGTCTCATGCACTCATGAATCTCTAACCCTTCAACATGGTATATCAACTAGGTGATTCATCTAATATATATAGGGTGGGGAACTTTCCCTTCATTGCTAACTATGCCAAAAATAGGTCGCACGCTAATAATAGCCACGCGCCGTTTACAATTATAGCCATACATGCAAGTATGCTATCTATAGATCACTTACAGTTAACTAGAGTGATGAATCTATTCTTGGATTACTTCCATGCAAGAGTGCTTTGATATGATCCTCGAAATATAGACAAAGCGTGGCGTGCAAGTCTCAGCATCGCTTTGTGTGTTCCACATGCCAGCCTCTGAAAATAGACTTGATCTACAAAATTGGCTAAGTCTCAAAAGTCTGACTCTGCACCTCCACGCGTGATGCCTTCCTATTCCTTCGTGCCTTCGATCCCATCCTGTTTTTCCACGTGGAATCTGTGTGTGAGTTCTGCTAAGTGTTTTATCTAATCAACATTACCCCACACTAATCTCATTGTCACCCTGACAATGGTGATGTCCACAACTGAGTAAAGAATAGTTGAAATACAGAATGTTGAATGAATCTTACACAAAGAATAGAAAAGAATTAAAGAATCAAAGAATTATTCAGGCTTCAAGCTCCTCCGTTTATTTCTAAAGCATCATCTCTGGATACTCCTCCTTTATGTCTGCTTCTAAGTTCTCCCACTCTGTTAATGCCTTTTCTGCTTTCTCTGGAACATCCACAATGATAGATTCCAGCTCATCCTGAGTTAGTTTTCCTTGCTCATTTTGTATTACAAGCATTATGCTTGACATAGATGTATGCATCCCTTCCAGCACATCCATCTTCTGAGCAATGAGTTTTCCAAGTTCATCTAACCTCTCTTTATGTAGTGCCTGTGCCACGGCCAATGCCTCGCGCTTCTACTTTACCATAGTTAGTCGTTCAGCATGGCCTAGTGTGTCATCCTTCATGGCCTTTTGCACCTCATTGTCTTCTGCCAGTGTTTTAACCCTTATTAGTGCATCTGGAGCTGTGCATATCATTAAGGCATGATCGGCTTTCTTCAGCTCCTCTCGGAGTGCTTGTAGTAGGCCCTCATATGTAGCAATCTTCCTTGCTACTGCAGCCTGTGCTTTTTCTGCCTCTTCTGTTGGGTCCTTGGGCTGCTCTGGTATACACACCTTTTCATCCTCCAATACTAATTTTATCATTGTTCTTACGTAGTGCATCACAGAAGGAAATTATTTTGGTACCTGTGATTCCAAATGTAGGTGTACCTTTAGTATATCATCTCCAATTTCCTCCGCCATACTAACAAAAGTCTCATATTTAATTTTTCTCAAATCCCTCTCCTGCACTAAATGCACTATTTCCACATCCTTTGCTTTTAGCTCCTCTGTCAGCACTTTAATTGTAGCAGATTTATCAATGTTTCTTCTAGCTACCTCAGTAGATACTTTCACCAAGGCATTGCTTACCTGCTCATCCGTCATAACAGTTGGTTTAATTGTCATGTGCCAGACTTCTGGTGCCTTCTTCAATCGTCTAGATGCACATGATTCTTCACAGACATCAAAATCTAGTTCATCCATATGTGTATGCATCGACCATGAAAGTTGCTTTCATGTTCATAATGTCACCTTGTTCTCGTCCATAAGCACCCATCCAAATAAATCTTTTTACGCGACGGTGCTCTGGAACCGAGCGCGAATAATATTCTCCTGGTCCTCTGCATACCCCATTGTTTGTACCCTTACATCCTCACTTGTCTGACGGGACCTTGGCCCTTTTGGAATGGCGGCATCAAGGTTAGGAATATTGGTTGTATCCTCATCCTTGCCTTGTGTAGCTTCTGATTGCTCCCTTTCTTCCTCTCCGTTCAGTTTTTCCTCCTCCTCGTTCTGAGGCTCCTCTTCTACCCTATGATGGATTGGAGATGGAAGCACTTTCTCCTCAGACTCTTCCACTTCTTCATCTAGCTTGAGCTTTCTTCTTCTCTTCTTCTCCTCAGGTTCCTTTACCAGTGAGACTCGCGGTGACTTCCTTGTTGTCTGTTGGGCTTCTCCTTGCGACCTTGTGTGCTTGAACACCTTTCTGAACCTTTGGTCACCCTACGCTACCTCAGTATTTTCTTCTCCTTGTGAAGCCATCACGTGCTCCTCCTCCTATCCACCAGATGGTTGCTTCCTCCTGCGCACCAAACCACCACTATCCTCATGCTCTTTGTCCTCTTCCTCATCATCCTGCATGGGTTTAGAAGGCCTAGGTGCCGAGATGTTTTCCATAGTATGCTTCCCCTTTGGTGGTCCTAGGAGTGCACGAACTCATTCTCTACATACTTATTATTTTCCATCTTTGGTTTAAGTTGGAAATATATGAGTGCGGGCCTGATATCCCCAATAGAAAATGTTTTTGGTTTGATACTCAAAATCTCTGAGATAATACTCTCATTGTAAGCATTCTTCCTCGGATATCCATACTTCTTTCACAAGGTGTGGTATTCACAATCCACCTTGTCTGCATTAAATACTAACCTCCTTGTATCAGTGAACTGATGAATGGAAGCTTGAAAATACAGTGCTGTGAACGCATATGGTAGTTTGCACCAGGGGCTCCATGATCCATCCACCATCAGAAAACATGCAATATAAAAGTGCTGGTAAATAGCAAACTAAGCCTGCTTCCCCAATACCGAGGGCAACTCCTTTGGTATGCACCACTCCTCTTCAAAAGCCATGTGGAGCCTGTCATACCACATCTCTGCTCTCTCCTTTACCCCATCTGTCATAGACCCCTTGCATAGATACTTGCTGAATCTTTCAGCTGAAGACTTGTTATTCATGGGGTATTCCCATATATTTTCTTTTGGGCCATCTGGTACTCCAATCTCCATGAATACTAAAGAAAGTAAGACAAAACCAAAACTTATCTTACTTCCTGTGCGTGCTTCCTCTACTATTTGTTCTGCAATAAAGCCGGCAATGTTGTAAATAACCCCTTCTGACATGTGCTTTGCCACATGCAGCCACATTGAGTTTACTTGTGACCAACGATCTTGGTCATTCAATTTCGTAACCAGGTGCACTACTGCTTTTACTACCAGACAATCATGTAATTTGTCTATGTCCATTCCATGCGGTCCTTTCTGGTATCCCAACACTTTGTGTGTTTCCAATATGGAAACCTTGTCAGTTAGGTCATTTTTGATGTCCTCACCTGTCGCCTTTAAACCTGTTACCGTGGCAATTAAAATGGGTGTTAGTCTTACCCTTCACCCTACAAAATAGAAGAAGTCCTCATGGACTCGGCTCATCAGCCACCTGTATAATGGTGCATATTTCCTGAAGTATGGGAGCTCATATAATTGGTAAACACCAATCCTTTTCAGTAACTTCTCCCCTGCGTCATCATATATCGGCATCCCATCACCAGTTCACCTGTCCATTCGGGAGTTAAGTAAATCATCCAACTTCTTCTGATTGTCCTTGGTTCGGTGGTTGTACTCACTTATTTTTCTCTTTCGTATGTGGGAATCCCATTCCTGGCCCACAATTACTTCTTCAGGGTACTGCATCTCTAAAAAATTTCTCTCAGGAGTCATCTCTTCCTCCTCTTCCACTACTACCTTCTTCTTTCCTTTTGCTACTGCTGCTTCCTTCTTTGGAGCCATTCTTCCCTTTGTGTTGTGTTTCTACACCTTCTTCTGTAACTCTTTAATGGTTTACTTCAAACCCTAACCCGATTCAATCGTGCCCTAAATTGTAATCATGAAATCATGTGCCCTAGCTCTGCTTGTCAATCTACTTCATTCAAACCCTTCTCCTACGGGGATACAAGCTTCTCTAATACACAGATCTACCTTTCACGCCTAGTTTCACCCTCTTCGCACCTTGAATCGCTTACTCAACTCTTCACACTTAGCTCTTCATCGAATTCTCGTAGTTGCAAGGGTAGAAATGAATTCACATCCCATCCTTATATAGATTTTCAATTTTTGATGCATTAATTACTCCTCCACCTACCAAATATTTCTCATTTATTGCTCAATTTTGTCATTTCCACGTGGTACATCTTTGCGCCACAACTATAACCTTCTAGCACGCCTTCCTACCTTCTAGTCACAGACTTCTCTTCAGCGCATGCTCTAGCACCCGAGTACCTTGTCACTGCACCTTCTCCTGGTAGTTATCATGGCTTCCGCTTACCTCACGTTATACTTTTCCTTCATTCATCTCCATCCTTGGTTACTTTTGAGAAGCAATCCTTTGTAAATCACCTTTAGTAGCTTACTTTCTCAACATCTGCAACATTATACCTTCCAATCTTCACAGCATTATACCTGGGAGTCACCAACAATCCACCCCATACTAAAAGTATGTGCAGTCCTCTGCGCATCAACATGCTTCATATTGTAGTTAGCTTCATGCGTGCAAGCACACTTATTACACAAAAACAAGAACTAAATTGACAAAGCATAGCGACGATGAAAGAAACACATTAAGGAAATGTAGAAAGGGAAACCTAATCTATCTGGCAACACTGCCTTATTACAAACACCAAGAAGACTTATTTATAGTAGGGCTTCAACCTACTCCCGTTAAAGTAACCGGGCAGTCGTGTTCCATCAATTGCTTCTAACTGGCAAGCACCTGACTCAAGTATGTGAGTTATAACATACGGCCCCAACCAATGCACCTTGAGCTTCCCTAGACAGTGTAAAAACTTAGAGTCATACAGAAGTACCATTTGTCCAACCACAAGTTTCTTATCCCTGATATGCCTATCATGCCATGCTTTCTGGCATGCTTTCTCCTGTTTCTGACTCCATCATGCTATGGCCCAATGCTCATCCATTTGAACCATGTTATCAACTTGTTCCTCCAAAGCTTGCTCATCAGCGAGACCTCCAGCATGTGCAATGTGCAAAGAAGGTAACATAAATTCTATAGGAAGAACAACTTCCATGCCAAACACCAACTGAAAAGGTGTGGCTTTGTTCAATCTCTTATATGTTGTTCGGTAGGCCCAAAGAACAATAGATACTTTTTCATCCCAATATTTTCATCCCACATCACAAATCTTGGTCAATGTGTGGCTCAAAATCTTGTTGAAAGCCTCAGTAGTTCCATTTTCCTGAGGGTGATAGGGTGTAGTCTTGTGGTGGGCAACCATAAACTCATCTAACAGAATTTGGATTGTCTCATTTAAAAAATGGGTGCCCCTATCACTGGTTAAACTTAAAGGACAACCATACCTGGTAAGAACATTTTCCCATAAGAACCTTGCTGTTGTAGCCGATGTACAGTCCTTCGTAGGTGCTGCTTCTACCCATCTCGTAAGATAATTTGTACAAGTAATGATATAGCGCGATCCAGTCCTACGTGCAGCTGGTGAAATAGGCCCTACAAAGTCTATCACCCATTTCTCAAAGGGTTCTACACTTGTAATTGGTCGTAAAGGCATCTCATCCCTCTATCTTGGTCAACCTAGATGCTGACAATGGTCACATGCCTTACAATACTCCTTACAATCCTTATACAATGTTTCCCACCACAAACCAGCAAGTAGGATCTTTCACGCTGTAGCATCACCTGCATAGTGGCCACCTACAATACCACCATGGGCTTCCTCCATTATATCCTTTCATTCATGCTCTAATACACAATGGTGTAACACCTCATCTCTGCCTAACTTGTATAAGTCACCACTGATTAACATGAATGGTGCGCATGTATAGCAAGTTGCTTTTTCTCCAAGGACCTCATGCCTTCTGGTGCCATCCCCGTCCTTAGGAAGACAACAATGTCCTCTAATTCCATTGGTGTGCATTGTAACCTATACAACTATGCATCAGGCATGGTCTCTTCTATTGTTTGTGCTTCTTCACCTGATTGAACTCTAGACAAGTGATCCGGTCCAGAATTACTTTTCCCTAGTTTTACCACAACTGTAAAGTCAAACTCTTGAAATAAGAGTATCCATCTACATATGCGCCCCTGTAAGATGGGCTTGTTCACCAAATACTTCAATGCCATATGATCTGTATAAAACACAAAAGGTGTGGCCAACAGATACTGTCAAAATTTGTGCAAGGCATATATCATGGACAAAGCCTCGCGCTCTGTAGTGGTATAATTTTGTTCTGCAAGGGTCAACTTCCTACTAGCAAAAAAAATGGGATGATCAACTATACCTTCTCTAGGTTAAGCTAAGACAACACCAATGGCCGTACCAGAGGCGTCCACGTGAACATGAAAAGGTTTATCCCATGAAGGAAAGCACAAGATAGGCATGGTAGTAATTTTCTTCTTTAGTATCTCAAACACACGCACTGCTGTGACTCTCCCCAATAGAATTTACCTTTCCCCTTGAGCAATTCTTCTAAGGGTGTAACAACTTTGGCATACCCTTTTATAAACTTCCTGTAATACCCTGTATGACCCAAAAATCTATGCACCTCACTCTGATTGGCGGGTGCTTTCAAGCCTAAAATGACCACAACTTTAGCTGGATCGACCAACAACCCTTCCTTATAGATTATGTGTCCTAAAAGTATGCCAAAGGGAGTAGCAAAGATGCACTTCTTGATATTCAACGAGATACTCAACTGTCTACATCTTTCAAACATTAAGCGCAAATTGTCACAATGATCCTTAATTAGCCCATAAATGGTCCAATCATCAAGATAGACCTGCAAGAAGTTGTGAATAAAATCCTTGAATGCTTGTACCACTATCCTTGAGAATACAACAGGTGCATTCTTCAATCCAAAGGGCATCACAGTATAGGAAAAGCTTCCCCATTCAGTAGTGAAGGTGGTCTTTTCTTGATCTTCCAGGGCAATCCTAACCTGATGATACCCTGAGAACCCATCTGTAAATGAATATATCTTGCGCCTAGCCACTCCTAATATTTCCTCTGTGAATGGCGTAGGGAAAGGATCTGTAACACATGTTGCATTCAACTCTCTATAATCAACACAAATTCGAATCCTACCATCCTTTTTGATACTTATCACCATAGGACTGACCCATTCTGACTCATCCAATGGTCGAATGATCCCAGATTTCAACATCTTGTCAATTTCCTCCTTTACTTTCTCGCACAAATTGGGATTCATTCGATAAGGTCTCTTCCTAACAGGGCGTGCACCTTCCTTAAGCTTTATCTTCATTTCTCCAAGTGATTTATGCACACCTTTAAGTTCATGGTATCCTCTTGGGAATAAGTCCTCATAGTCTCAAAGTAACTCTATGATCTTTGCCACTTCTGACTCTGACTAGTAATCCCCAATTATCACTTCCTTAGGTTCAGCTTCTGTGCCAATATTTACCTTTGTTGTCTTTATAGGTTCATGATATGTGTGTGTATCTACATCCGCACTGTCTAACACCTCACGTGCTCCATGTGAATGATCAACTTCCAAGTGCTCAACTTCCTCATCATCAATTATGTAAACCAACTTCCCCTTGTCTTTTTCTAGAGAAGTGCACTCAAGTAGTATGGTATCATCTACTTCTTCCTCAAAATGCGCCCCTGTCTCTGTCTCACCAAATAATTCCTGAATAAGTTCTTCCGCTTTCCCACTGTCTCCCATGGTTAAGCGCTTGATAAAGCTTAAAGCCTTGTTTACTGGTGGTGTAGATGAGAAGAAGTCAAAAGTTTGGATCATCCCTGCAGTCAAATTCTGCCAATTGCCAGTGTCGCGATGTAATTCAGCATATACATACCAAGCATGCGCGCAACCTTGTAGAGTAGAATAAAACCGATGCACCCAAAGTGAGGGTGGTAATGCTTCCTGTCCTACTGTCCAGAGTCTCTCACACTACTGGATATGATGTTGAACAGGTTGATCACCATGATAAGGGAAAATCTTTGTAGGTGCATTACTTCTTGAAAACCTGGTTGATAAGGTGGTCCCAATCTCTCCCCATTCCAAGAGATTATCCCTGTGAACCACCCACCAGCATGTTGTTGTCCCGTGTAAAGTATATGACAACATATCTCATCTTTTAATCTGGTCAGCCCAGTTTGCCTCCATGGCCTGCAAGAATCCAGCCAGATCTTCGGATCCAGTATATCGGGGTACTGAGTGACCTATACATCGGACAGAGTGAAAACCCTTTTTACAAGCAACCATGGGCTTAACTTCATGCCCCACCAGTTCATAAGTACCATGAGCCCAATTATCACAAGCAATACTGGTAGTATCACTGATTGACTGAGAATCTTCCCAATGAAGGATTCCTTCCTTAGATGGCTCATTGACCTCTGGGTCCCGAATAACACGTATATAAATTCTGTTCAAGTCCTCTTCACTCAAAGGTTCCACATATGGTATGGATTTCCCATCTGTCAATGGTATTATGACCCTTTCCTCCTTGTTCTCGAAGCTGATATACCCCTTGTTAAACCTCAAATCAGCATTGTTTGCATAACACCAAGGGCACCCAAGCAAAGCTGGGAAGCTATCTTCTTCCACAAGTGCTAACACTTCGAAGTCTCCTGTGAACTTGGCCCCTTGTATAGTGATAGATGCATCCTTCAAAACTCCTATGGGAGTAGCTTTTGTTCTATTTTCCATGAACAATACATTAGATGATGGCTACAATGGAGGTCTCCCCATTTGTACCCATGCATCCAATGTAAGTACATTCACTTCCGCACCTGTGTCAATCAAAATATTGCTCAACAACCAACCATCCACAACAACATTCAAAGTGATCTCCTTGTTGTAGTCAATGCTATCGGGGGGAGATTTGCATGGAGTATTTGTCTTCTAGTCTTAGTTCCCACGTGCGGAGTATTCCCCTTTAACCAATTTCCCAATAAAGGAATAATATTCTCCTGGCACAACATTCTACATACCTCTCTGATGTCATCAATATCAGACGGGGCCTTTTCTGTATCCTTATGCTCCAACTTTTGAGACTGCTCTTTCAAACACTGTATTTCACCTTGAAGGTTTCTAAGGACCTCCATAGTTTCCTGATAGACTTCTTTCTGATGAGTTGGATCTGGATACCTAGCATGCAAAACCTCCTCCCTATTGATTGTTGGCTTCTGTTGCAATACCTCTTTCACGCGTGTCACCTTAGCTCGTGTGGTTATCTTGATTGTTACTGCCTCGGGTTCTGGTGTTAACTTGGGCATCCACTGATTCTCTACCATGTGCTGGATTCTAACCATCCCTGTGCCTTTGTTTTCTTGCTTGTGCTGCTTACTGAGATGCTCATACAAGTCCAGACACTCTTCATAACTATGCCCCTTTCCACAAAATGAACAGGAAATATTCTATGGGCATTCATGCCTATAATGGTCAGGTGAGCCGCATGTATAGCAAGTTCCTCAAGGGAATTCACCTCTTCCCCCACCTCAGCCTCATCCTCCATATCCACCTCGATATCCTCGTCCTCTTCCATGACCTCCTTCAAATATTCCATCATTCCTGTCATAGCGCGCTTGATTATAATCCCTATCCTGATGCTCATTCTTTCCTTTAGAACTATCAGCCACACTCACCTGTCGCACCCCAATATCAATGGCATCATGGATCTGGCCAATCAATCTACAATCTTCAGTATCATGGGTCATGGACCTACAAATTTTACAAAAAGAGGATACATTCTTCCTGATCACGCGTTGTAGTAAGGGGCAGTGACTAGCATCATGATTCAAATGGAAAATCTCACAGTCTAACAACACTGAACGTACAGATCTGTGAGGAAAACTATCCTTGGTGTGGCCTTCCACTTCACAATCTGTACACCAGATTCCTGAGTGTCTCATGAGCTGAGTTTGCTGATAATTTCTCTAACTATTTCGCCATAGCTACTATCTGAGCCTCCAAGAATGGACTAACTCTAGTGTCAATACTCCCAACTGCCTTAGTACGTAGAGCTACTTCCAATGCTTCACGTGGGTTGGTATAAGTCTTATGCAACAGTGCTCTTTGAAATGGAGTAATCAATCCCCTGACAAACCATTGTGCATGCTGACTTGCATGTATATCATAGGAGAGTTTGGATAGAAGTGTTTTAAAATGGGCATCATACTCATGTACACTTTCAGTAGTGCCTTGCTTTATATCCTTAAGTGTGCTTATACTCTTCTACTCAAACTCTGGGATATGGAACTCTTTTAAGAAAGCATCTTTCAATGCTGCATAATCAATACAAGTTTGATTGGGATCAAACTTCATATACCAGCTGTGCGTGCGCATGCCTGTAATGTAGTAGCAAATTGACTTGCCTTCCACTCAGAAGCCGTGATACCTTTTACATGCCACAATATTTCACACATATGAATATGTTCAGCAGCATCCTCGATACCTCTGTACTCTGGGAGATGAAGAGACATCTCCATATAAATGTTCTGGGGTTGCTGCGGGCCTTGACCACCCGACCCAGAACCTCCTTGGTTTCCTCTACCTCCAAAACCACCCGAACCACTGGAACTAGAACTACCCATACCTCCTGATCCTCCTCCTGAAGTTGGAATAGGGCCCGTAGATGCACTCCCCTATGTCCCGATAGTGGTACTATACTGGACCCCTATAGTCTGTGAAGTAGTCCCAGTTCCAGAGGTGAATCCCACATTCGGCGTGCTCATATTTTGTGTAGATGATGAGCCTGAAAATGTACCCCCAAAGAATAATGAAGTTTTCTGTGATGCCATTGATGTACTTGTTGTCTGACTTATTTCTGCTCTTTCACTTCCTAAATGAAAACTTTTCTTACCTATTGTACTAGATACTGGAAAACCAAGTGCAAGGGCTAGGTCAGCAGGTTGGCTTAGATGCGCGCCCGTGGCCCAGGTCATATCTACTAGCATGCTTCCATGTGAGGCTGAAGAGGGTTCTCTGTCATGCTTTCCTAGATGGGGGAGTTCCTGATGCTCTAGCTCTTCTTCATCCTCATGAGCCTCAAATCCTTCACGAGCCATCTCTCTCCACAATGCCATCCATTCTACAACTTCTTGCTTCTTCCATAATTCCCTCTCGTGCGCCTCATCATACTTCAGCCGCCTCTCTTCCCTCTACCGTGCTACCGCTAGGTCTACCATCTTTCACCAATCCTGTTCCTACCCCCATGCGTGGAGATTTTTAACTTGCCATGGGCTTATCTTCCAAGTTCAATGTTACCATCAGTATCTTGATTGCCAGTGGAATACCTTGCAAATACGTCCCTCTAGGATACCGTAGGAACTAGAACTCAGCTACCTCTGGGCACGAATAAGTCAAAATTGAATACTCCAGAATATAGCTTGTTTAGAACACCGCAAAACTAGGTATCTACCGCACGAGTCCAGATCAAGTCAGCATCATATAGTGTTTGAAATTTCTCCTATGTCCAAACAATTGTGTGATACCTCTAATTCCACTTAGATGCATATGCATTCAACCACTCGTATAATTCTATGGGAAAGATAGCAAAGAAGCTTTCGTACAAACTGTCATACAAATTCTGCTCTACCCAAGTGCGTGCGTTAAATCTGGATCCAGTGCTAAACCTTCATGTGTATTCTTCCTCCAGATCATGAATCCACTCTTCAACACTCACCAAAGTTAGCCGGTATGTCTTCATCATGAACCATCCTGAAAACAACTGAAAAAGAGGTCCCGACAATGGAACCAATGATGCAGCCTAGAATTCTCAGATAACACCTAGTCGCGCTGGCACATCACTCAGCATAGGCTGAGCGCTCACCCAAAGTGTGCCAAGGTACCAGGTCCCTCTTTAGGGTTGTTGTAGTAGGATGGTAGCATGGTGAACGATAAGGACATATAGTTAGAAACTAATCCATCATTACACAGTTATACCGAACCAGATCTATAAAGGCATGCATTTAAGTATAAATCATCAAGAAATCAATAGTCATGCAATGATAACACATATAAGACACTTTGGTTCAGCCAATATTCTTCATATATTAAACATGACAACAATACAGAAGCTTGATACAATAATAATCATGTGTGCATGGATCTGTTACAATTATCCAGTCTCATGCACTCATGAATCTCTAACCCTTCAACATGGTCTATCAACTAGGTGATTCATCTAATATATATAGGGTGGGGAACTTTCCCTTCACCACTAACTATGCCAAAAATAGGTCGCACGCTAATAATAGCCACACCATTTACAATTATAGCCATACATGCAAGTATGCTATCTATAGATCACTTACAGTTAACTAGAGTGATGAATCTATTCTTGGATTACTTCCATGCAAGAGTGCTTCGATATGATCCTCGAAATATAGACAAAGCATGGTGTGTAAGTCTTGGCATCACTTTGTGTGTTCCACACACCAGCCTCTGAAAATAGACTTGATCTACAAAATCAGCTAAGTCCCGAAAGTTTGACTCTGCACCTCCGCGCGCGACGCCTTCCTATTCCTTCATGCCTTCAATCCCATCCTATTTTTCCGTGCGGACTCTGTGTGTGAGTTCTGCTAAGTGTTTTATTTGCCAAACAGGGTTGTATGGGCTCAAAAGGGGTTGATGAAGTGACTAGGAGGTGAGTGGGAGAATAAGGGTCACACTTTTGTGTCCCCTATCTCCTCTTTATCTCCTTAGGGATTTTTGGGACACTCAAGTGGCAAAAATGTGACCTGGGAAGAGAAGGGGGCTGAATTTGAAGTATATGAGCTTAAATGGGGTCATATGAAGCTGGAAAGAGCTAATGAAGTGACCAGGGGAAAACCATGGGAAGAGGGGTCACACGTTTGTGTCCCCTATATAATCTCTATTGATTTTGGGAGATTTGGAACAATCAGGAGCAAAAAGTGTAACATGAGGGTGTGGAATCATGGAGGGGGGGCATCTAGCGAAGTGAGATAGGGCATCATATGGTCATAGTTCACAAGTTTTAAATGAGGAAAATTTAATATGGGGTCATAATTTAATGTCCCCCTTATCCCCCTTGTACCCTGGTGGAAAGAGGGGACACATGAGTATCCAAAGTACAACTTTCCACTTCTAAAAAGCCAGTTTACTCACCGTGTCCAAATCAGGACACCGAAAATGAAATTTTTGCTGCAAAAGTTTAGGAAATTGTTTTAGGGTAACAAATTATATGATTGTGACTCCAAAACACATCATAAGATCAATGGAACCATTTTGGAGACTTTATTCTTCATGTAACTCAACATTTAGGGCATATACCTTCTTGAAGTGAAAGGCACAAATACAAAAGTTTGAAATATCGCAAGAAACCTTTAAGCCTTGGATCAAATTTTATGTTTCCAACTTGTAGAGAATTCCAATATATTTTCAATGCCTATTTTTTTCCTCCTAAATATTTCTAAAACTCTCAGAATCATCTGGAGAAGTCATCTTTCACCATCAGGACATCCATTCCTTGCACCTAGAAGACTCGGTCTTGCACAAGTTGTTCCTGAATCATATTTTATTTCCTAAAATTTCCTGAACTACTTCACACACCTTGAATATCCTCTAAAATCACTCTCATATGCATTAGGTTTTCCCTGAACATTCACAGAGGATGTTAAACAATGACAGAATGGCTAAAAATGGCCTTTTCAGGCCTCTAGAGAAAGTTATCATTCATTGAGTCACAATGAATTCATCAATCATCTTAAGTAATCATTCATGAACACTAAAAAAAATTGATTAAATTTTTAACAATTTCCTTTGAGCAGGGTTAATGGTGATACTGAGGGCAGGCTAGCCAGAGGAAGGATTCATAGCAATAGGGAAACATGCTTTTCAATCATGGAATTAATTGTCATGATCAAATTTTCAATTTTTCATGCTAGTAATTTTGCAATACAACAATTGAATCTAGATCAGGGACCTTGGAATTGTTGGCGAGAAAAATTTTCAGGGAAAAATTGGTGGTTATCTTGCCAACACTCTGGGATTCTAAGTCCCTCTACTTAATCGGTGTAACTACCATACATTCATGTGCGAGTAAATTGTGAGTTTTATCCTGGTGGCCTTTTGGCTGGGGATCCAATAGGGGCACTCCACTGACCCTGCAGCAAATGCTTGCAGGTATCTACAAGGGAAGAATTTTCTACGAAGGCGAGAAAGGGGAGTGAGAATATTTAGAAAGGAGAAACTAATGTTGCAAGTAGAAAATTAGAGACTTGCACACACTAGCCAGAAGTTTCATTACATGCACTTGTATTTTAGAAGAAAACAAATCTAGAAAACAACAACAAGACTAAATAGAGCTTAATGAACACAAAGTACCAATAAACTCCTCAATCAAAGAGGCTAAAATTCCTTCTTCCTTTATTGAAGCTCAAGCAGAATTTGTACATAGTGTGGGAAGTAGAAGACATTTTTTAGTAGGAGAAATGGAAGAAACTTTCTATCTCTTGCTCTCTTCACAAGGATATCTCTCTCATGAATTCACAAAAAATAGCTCCAACATCTAAGAAGCAAAATTCAAAAGCCACTCAAATGAGGAGCTTGCTACAATTTATAGAAGTGGAGGAAACTCTTCATCTCCTCGGTGAATTTTCGAATACCTTAATATGACTTAAGACTGTTCATATTCCACTTTAAATATTTAAGTCCCTTTTATAATAGCAAGGTGACTTAAAGTTACATTATATTTCTAAAGTCACTTAAGTCATATTAAAAAGTGCAACCCTCAATGTAAAAATATAACATTGAAGAGAGAGAGAGAGAGAGAGAGAGAGAGAGAGAGAGAGAGAGAGAGAGAGAGAGAGAAGAGAGAGAGAGAAGAGGAAGAAGAAGAAGAAGAATTATGCTGAAGGATGATCTACTGCGGTGGACTTGGCTTCACTCTCTGACTTCTCTCCACTTCGTGATCCTGAGAAGGCTTCTATCTTTCCAAGATCCTGATTGAAACGAGCCACTTACTTGGTTCTACTTTGTTGGCATGAGGGATGCGAATGCAGCTCAAGGTTTCAGTCCATCCATCAGTCACACTGTTGATGTCCTTACACTTCTCGAACCATGATGAATGCTTTTATGTGATAAGTGCAATGGAGGCTTGGATCTCTGAGAAGAAGTCGAGAGTATCCTTAGTGAAGGAAAATGGGTTTCCCACCCCTTTCTTGACATATTCCTCGAAAGGGCTGATCACTTCATCAACAGTTGTGTGTTCGCTCATTGCGGGTACTCCAAGTTTTTGAAATTTTCTATTTATACTATCTTGTAACTTGTATGTTTGTTCTTCTTTCTCCTCTAGCTTTGTGAAATCCTGATTGATTTCTTCAAATATGATTGCCAAGGCCCTCGCCCATACACGTGTACAGGAGTTTCAAAAACCTTCTTATCAATCAACTCCTGACGATGGGTGTTTCTCATCTCACTCACTACTGGTCCCAGAGGTTCCCATTAATCTCTTTCTTTCTCCACATCCTCTTTGAGTATTCACATTATGTTGGTTGTTACACACATGTACGCAAAGATCTTGATTGCCTCTTGGAGTGTTGAATTCCCTTTTTTGAATATTGAGTCAATCCATTCATTGTTTTCTTTCCCCTGCATCGTGAGCTCATGCGTTCTTCTGATGGATCCTAGATCAAAGCTACTGATGGGTGTCACTTTCTCAATAGGAAGTGTTGTAGTGCTTAGTTCCACCAGGTGTTGCACATAAGATGAAAGAGTTTGTACTTGTTCCTCTAGTACCTCAATCTTCTCTTTATATTATTTATTCCTTGCCACCATGTGAGCAGAAGATTGTTGATATATGTGTAAATATCCCTCATGAGTAGCTGGTCCCAATTGGATCATGCTCATCTCATAGTCGACTGGTGTCATCTCATCCACTGGCTTGATTACCTTTGGCCGAGCTACTTCGATGTACTGATTACCTGTCTCCCCACTGTAGAATCGTGATGTTGTCTATGTGATATTTCTTAACCTTTTTCCTTTAGCCAATGAGATAATCACTGATAGATCAGGGGCTGCTACTTGTTGCATAGTGTGAGTGTCGAGGATGACCGTTTCTCGCATCCATGGAAACATCTCACCGGATTCAAGTTTAATGATGGGTGCACCAACCATTCTTTGTTCTGGTGGAGGAGGCAAGTCCTGAATGAGAGGGGTGTTGGTGTCAACAATAGGAAAGACCTCTTGCAGTGGTTCAAAGACTGGATCGTGAGTCATATACTCCTCATTCACCTGTGCATCTGTTGTTGGATTTTCTGTTTGCATTACTGAGATCACGTCTTCCTCCTGTGGTGATGCCAATGAGCCTTCTCCTACCCTAAATTTCTCAGGTGTCTTCTCACGGGGAGAAATTTCTAATTCCATGGCCTTCCTTTTTGAACTCACTTCAGAGTGTTTAGAACTGGGAGTCACCTCCACCACTTTTGAAGATGAATGATGTGAAGTTTTCTTTTGGCTTGGAGAAATTCCTCATGACTGGATGATCATAGTCCTCTTCTTTTGAAACTAGTTCCTCATTCTCCTCACCACCTTTTCAGTCTGCTCCAGTATATCTCCTGATTCACAAACATGCTAGTTGATTTGGGGCATTGGGGACATCTTGACTGCTGTGTACTCAGGATCATACATCTTTGTCCCATCATCATGCAAGATGTCTTCATACCAAGAGAACTTGAATTTCTTCATCTCACTGATTTTCATCCTCATGTGGTCCTTTTCACGTAATTCAAACTCGTCAATACAGTTGGCCCAGTAGTCCTCGACTTGTGGCTCATGTTGTAGTTCTGGGACATAGAACAAGTTGGGATCTTCTCGGATGTCAAAGTTGGGCCTGATGATGTAGGAATGCAAAGTCAGATGTGCGAAAGTAGCCTCTAGGTGGGATGTGTGGTTAGAGCTTTTGCACATGAACATCCCTAGAGATATAGGGAATGAAATCAATTTCTTTCTCCTGATTCTGAGCTTGGTATTCACTTGAGTGATCTATCTACAGAGTTTGAACAATACAATCTGGTCACTGAGGTACTTAGGCAGTTTCAGTAGAGCTTGGTCGAAGCTAGCGACTCGTATGTAGGAGAAGGTTGAGAATTGTATGAAGTATGAGCCGTATTCCTTAATCAGGGATGCTGCTTTTGGTGACATCCTAGCTTTGAGATCCCCTTCTAAGCTTTGGACCACATACATAGTGAACACATCATTCACATGAGTGAAATGCCTGTTGCTCTCCTCCATTACCAACTGTGGAAGTTTCTCGAATGCAGGTACCTTGGCAACAATGTTCTGTGTGAGATCCAATCCTTTGAATGATCTCGAGCTTGCAAGGAGATAGACTAGGTAAGAAGTCATGTGGAACTTCTTTGTCATGGGCACTTGGAGCAGTTGCAGATGGAGATTGTCGCTGATGATCTGCCCCCAATTAATTCTCTGCTTTCCTTTTGTCAATGTCAGGATGAAAAGGCCCATCCAGTCTTGGAAGTCTCTCGTGCTTGCTTTGCCCATAACTCTACTGAGGAGAGTGATGACATCAGAATACCCTTCTCGGAACTCACACCTTGGAAGATTCTTGGGCATCCTGGAGGGCTTTCTTCCTATTTTCAACCATGATCCAAGCGCTACTCCTTGGACATATGAATCCATTATTTCCCAATCATGCATGACCCTATCCTTTGAGATGATGACCATGCTAGGGGATGTCAGTATCTGCAGAGAGAGTGAAATGGTCCTAGGGTTGATGACCACCATATTTGTACCGTTGTCAGCTCAGATGGTTCATGTCTCGGGCTCGTTGTGGAAAGAGCATACTAGGACTAACTCAAGACTCTGCACAAACACTGGGTGTCCTGCAGCGGTGAATAAGCCACTTGTGAATATCTAGTCTTCAATCCTCCTTCGGTCCTTGGAGGCCATGCGAGTCTTAAGGTCATTTAGGTCCATGTGTAAGACATCATTGTCTTCCACATCATACTCGCAAGTGAAGGGATGTGTTTGCTTCTGACTTGTCCACTTTGAATTCATGTTTAGCCCAGAAAGAACAACTTACTATTTTTAGTAAGTGTGAAAAATCAAGTCCCTGATCTTCAACTGGATGTTGCGGCTTTGTTTTCCTCTTTTCCCTACATTTCTCATTCCTTCTAGATCAATTTTCTATTTTTAGCAGGTGCTTTTGGGCCACTTACTATTTTTAGTAAGTGCCAAAAAATGTCTGTTCTGGTGAATTCTCAGTTGTAGTGCACCTCCAATGTCTTTGCCTCCTTCGCAGGTTCTTTTGTTGATGAATTTCCCGAAATAGTAGTCCCTATGTAGTAGACCTACTATTTTTATAAAGTTGGCTTCTAGAAGTTGGTTTGATGTGGAATAAATTTTTTTGATATGGGGTTTTTCCCAATATCGTCCCTCTAAAATTTTGGCTCTACCCGCTCAAAACTCTAGGAGATTTTAAACTTTTAATTTTCAGACCTGACAGTGCTTCTAGATGCGGCAACCATTAATGGACCTCAAAATTACAGGTCTGGTTTTCTCCTCCATTTGAAAATAAAATTATATATTTGATATGGGTTTTTTGTTTTGATGCTTCACGTGAAATTCTACTTTGTTTCGCCCAATGGTTTGATGGGGAAATTGGATTTTTTCTTCGTTGAGCCAGAAGTGGGATTTCTTCACTGTGGATGCTCTATTGCACAAGAGGAGAGTTTGAAGGTGTATTCTTGATGGCCTTGGGTAGAGGAATGAACAGAAAAATAAATTTGTAGTTTCATGCATCTATTTTGGATATTTCTTCAGCTTCTCGTTTCATGGCCATGGAGTTTTCTCTGTTTTCTCCTTCTTCTTTCGGTGCTTCTCCTTTTGTGTTTGCTCCAATTTTCCTTCTAGGACCTATGTGATTTCATGGAGTGAAGGGAAGTAACTTTGTGGTAGGTTTGGTTTGAGGTTCAGAAATGGAGGAATGGTGGTGAGAAGTTGCAGAGGAAGAATGGAGAAAATTTGTGCACGGGAGTGGAAGCAGCTGGAAGCACTGAAGCGACAATTAGATTTTTTGAATTTTTGAAATCATGGAAGGAGAAGCTTGGGAAAATTTTTCATGACTTGATGTCCCTGACCTCAGGGATGTGAGGGACATCAAATTCCATGGTGGTCAAGAGGATGACATGTGGTGGTGATCCGACGACAGGGAATGAAGGTGAGAAAAGCTGCTTTAAAGCACTGGGGGCTGAAAGTTGGTCACATGGGTGACCAAAAGACTCCCCATAGGGGGTTGCATGAATTTTTCCATGCTTTATGTCCCGACCTTAGGGGTGAGGGAAATCAATTTCCATGGTCCTGGAGCTAACATGTGGCGCTTGATGACCAGGGAATGGATGCTCCAAAAATGCACCTGGGGGCTGAAAGTCGGTAACATGGATGACCAAAAGACTCCCCATAGGGGATGGGTGATTTTTTTCATGTTTTATGTCCCTAAACTTAGGGAAGTGAGGGACATAAATTTCCATGGTGGTCCTAGAGCTGACACGTGGCGCTTGATCCGACGACAGGGAATGGATGCTCCAAAAATGCACCTGGGGGCTGAACTGTCAAGTCTGGAGGTCACATGAGGGTCCCAGAGGTCACATGGGGGCTGGATGAATTTTTACAAGGTTGGTGTACCTGACCTTAGGGATGTTGGGGACATGAAATCCTGCCAGGCTCCTGGTGCTGACACGTGTCCTCCCGAAAATTGACTAACTCCTGAACTGCCTTTGAGAGGGCAACTTGGGATGATGATAACTTGAGCTCCCGGTGGAATTTATTGGTGAAATTTTATATGATCCTGACTGGAAATGGAATTTTTAATCCAATGGTATGGGGTATCATGTCTTTATTCAACCATATGATCCTTTAAAAAGATGGATTTGTGATTTGAGACTCCACTTGTGCCTGAGAAAAACTACCTTAAATCCTATGCGCCAAGGTGTTGTGAAAAATTTGATTTCACCATCATGTAGGTCTTGGAATCCTATTTCTGGAAATGTTTTTTTTTACTTCTAACTCCATCCGGAGCTGGGCCCTAGAATCTTCTTCTAAAGCCCAGTAACTGTTTTAGGCCGGTGTACTGCCTAGGCTTGTGAACCCTGTTTTTTACTTAGACTGCTCCAAGTCTTTCAAAACTTCCCCAAACCTTCCAAAATAATTTCCATGATGTTCTAAGGTCTTCAATTCACCTCCATGTTTAATTTTTCCCTTCTATTCTACTCCAGGGGGGTTGATCCAGTCCTAGGAAGGCCAACGATAGCCCTTCCCAATACTGCCAAAAGATAACATCTTTTCAGAATTCCCTAAAATCACCTAGGGGGAATGAATAGACTTTCCTAAATCACCTAGGGGACCAATTTGACATCAAATAGGGGGTGACAAGACTAATGGATTTGACCTAGGGTGCCTAGGAATGATAAAACATGAAAAATTTGGCATAGGGGTATAGTTGTCGTGCTTGGAAACTTCCAATATGTTTTGTAAAAGCTTTAAAAATGTGTGCAAACACTTTTTTGGACAAAACGAGTGAAATTTAATATGAAATTACATACAAGGATTCAAAAATGTTGAGAATTTTTTTTCATAGTATTTTTACAATTAATATAATGATTTTAAATAATTTTACAAGTCAAACAAACACACTAAGAAAAAATGGAAACACACAAAAATTGGAAAGAAATAACAAAATTAATTTTTAAAAATTAGATTTAGGAAAATTATGATACATGGGAGGGAAATTTATAGATGAGGGGGATAAATATACACACACTTGGTAATGGGATGAGAAAAGTTGGCACCATCATAGAACAATGGGCTGAAATCATACTACTTCTAGAGCTCCAAGATAATTAGCTGGTCATTCCATGCTCTCATGATGGCCTTACATGGTTTGAGAAGAAGGAGAGAGACCAATTTCCCACCCTCATATTGATATTTCATAGAAAACACCTTTGCATATGATGAATATTTTTTTACCTGTTTGAAAACTTTTCTTTCTGTAGTCTTCGCATATGCTTATTTTGTGACTATGAGAAGCCATTCCTTCATGTTTTCAAAAATGGAATATCTATTTTTTCATGAAAGTATTCATCATCATTATGTGAAATTTGTCAACATGGATTCATGTTCAAAATCAAGAAAGGACTTTGGAAGTTGTGAGATCAAGATGATTCTAACTCCATTCACAAGATTCTATGTGTATTCTCATCCATTTGTTCCAAATGATTTCTTTATGTGCCTACCAACTCATCATTGACCTTGATATCACTTTCTATGATGGAGTTACTACCCTCATGAATGAATACATCCATATAAGATTCAAGCATTTCCTTTTCCTTACATTCATCATGAATACAATCTTCTTCACAAAATTTAAACCCATCTTCACGTTCGTAATCATCCATCGATGTTTCAAGGGGAAAATTAAGATCCTCTATTTTTTATATCTCATTATCATCAAAATAAGGATCAAAATGGGATTCACACTTATCTTAAATATTCATAGCATAGGTCAGGATTCCAATACTAAATCTAGGGTCTTTAATTTCTTTTGCAATCTTCAAAATATCTTCCACATATTCCTTATTCAAAGCTACCACATACTCACTTTTATGTTCATTTGAATAATATTCATATTGGGTCTCAGAAATATTATTGGAAACCTACTCTTCATATGGCCAACACTCATTTGAAAAATCCTCTTTCTCGTGATCTACATTTCTTCTCATTTAGGGGTCAACTTCTTACAAGTTAGGGCATACCTGGTCTTTATAATTTTCAAACATAGAGAAAATATACATTTTTAATAGGAAGGGTACAAATTTCAGTTTAATATTCATAAAATCATCCTCATGAAAGTGAGGAGGAACACAATATTGGATACTATAACATGAGAACAATCCTTTACTCCATCCTAAACATCTCCTAGAAAGTATTCTTCTTCACAGGGGAAAGATAAGACTCCATAATCACAATTATGATACCTATCACACTCTTTCGGTAATGAATGGGAAACCAAATCATTAGAGAGATCATGTGTTACCCATTCATCACCAATTGTTTCAAGAAGGAAATAAGATTCTTTAATTTGCTCTATTTCATCAATGGGCATTTGTGCATCAAATTAAGAGAAAATTAGAAATAAAACCATTCAATAATTACCTCAAATTCATATTCTTGAAAGAACTTTTTGTGGGGAAGGAGGATTCATTTCTCATGACATATATTCATGGTCAGTGGAATTCTCAGCCAAGCACTAGATCATATATTATGAGATAATAATTATAATCTCTCTTGCACATTACTCCTTTAAAGGACTGTGCTTCAGGCCAAAGTATAAGCTGTGAAAGATACTCAAATTTCATGCCTTTCTTCACTATCCTCCAAAGTGTTGAGTTGAAATTCATTGGGATTATCAAGAAGATGATATTATGATAATCACTGAAGGAATATTTTTGGAATAAACAATTCGTAGTACTGAGAATCAATTGTGGATAAATCCATCTTCACAAAAGATAGTTCTCCTCTTCCTCATTATGGACTGCTTCAAGTTGCTTATACCTTTCTTGCATAGCCACAACATAAATTAGAATTTCAAGATTGGCTTGAGGATTAGAATTTCCTTATGCAACTCTCAAAATTCTCTGCACATACTCCCTTTTCAAGGTTGCCATTTCTTCACCTCCATAAGAATAGAAAAATCATAAGGAATAGAGACAACATAAAATTCTTTGAGTTTCTTATTCAGCTATGTGTAATTCAAAACATTTCCTTCAAGATATTCTTCTTTTCTTACTTTATCTAGAGATTCATCTTCATGTTGTTCATACAATATTTCATATCTTTTCTTCATTCTTCTCATTAGGATATTGAGATTCTCTATCATCATTTGATGCAATTCCCATTTTATTTCCTCTAGCAGTAGTTTTTAAATTTAAGCCACAAGGATTTGATGCTAGAATCTTCAGATGTAGAAATTTTATCTATTCTAGATAGTCTTTTCATAACTTTTTCAGGAATATCACTGAACTTCATTCCTTTTGTTGATTGCATATTTTTGGTTGAAGCAAAAGACCTCCCTGTTGCGCCAAAATCCATACTTTTGCAAGAGATGGTCTAGCATAATGGCTGATTATAACTATGAATATCTTGGTGGTCACTTCTTCTTCATTTTGTTCTGTCACTTATTATTACTAAACACCAATATTGAAACTTCATAATTGTGATGTGGTAAACAAATGTGACATTCAGATTCATTCCTTGATAGAGTCACCTTAAAAAAATATTTTCATAATTGATTTTCTTTGTTTTTAGAATATGTATTTTTGAGGTATTTTCAAAAATTTTTATAGGTGCATACAGAGACGTTTGTAAACCATAGACAATCTAGGTTCAATCCCTAACGGAGTAGCCAAAAACTATGTGGAAATTTTTTTTTGACATTGTAAATTATTGGTTTTCACCAATGGTCACAGGGGTTAAACCCCTCCTTCTTGTGTATGGGGAGGATCCCATTATTAAATGTAAACTAACTAAAAGTTATTTGGTGGTTAATTAGGCTGGAGATCACATAGGAATACTCCACTAGACCCGTGGAAATTGTTATTGTACATGAATTTTTACAAGGTATAGAATTTTAAATAATGAAGTCAAGGAGGTATGAAGGGGAGTTGGATAAGTCACGAGAGAGAGTTAATATTGTGAGTATAGATTTTATAATTCACATACATTAACTAGATCATGTGCACATTCAATTAAAATCAAACACATGGTCTACAATGTAAGAAATCAACAAGACTCAAGTTATATCAACGTAGTTATCAATAGGCACAAATTTCCTTCTTGGTTATATAAGATCACCATGCATACAAAATTGGAAAGTAGAGATAGAGAGTAGAGGAACATAAGCAAAGAAATAGAAGAAATGTAGCCCTTATTTCTTGATGTAGTAGTGATATAAAGCTGAACAACATAGAATTGGCAATACATAATTTACAACCCTTTGGAATGGAGAAGCAATTCTAATTTATAGCATCACAAAGTGTCCTTTCATCTGGACCCCCCACATGAATTTTCACTTTCCTTAATCACTTGTGACCTTCCATATTCCTAGGAAATGAAAATCTGTCTTTTCCTTATTAGTGAAAAAGAACTCTTATAATGTATAATGTTGAAGGTCACTTAAGTGAATAAGACAAAAGAGGGAAAAAGTGTATTTTAAATGAGGAATTAGATGACATAGAGAGAGATTAAGGAAGAGAAATAAAGAGAGAGAAGGGTTGACAAATTCGATAAAGATGAACATTTTTTGATGAAGATATTTCTGAAAAGTTATTAAACACTGTGAATGTTTTTTATGAAGAGCATAATGAATAAGTGTTTAAAAACACTATTATGAGGTATTACAATATGAACCTTGGATGACTGCTGACATTACTCAGGGGTATGATCTCTCTCCTATCATGATTCTCACGACTGTATAGAAATTAATGCCCTGAATTTTTATATTTCAACATCCTCCCATTGCTTCATGAATGTTCTATATGTTCACCTGTTGCAATGTGGTTACAAATTCCTCCTCCAATGAGATGTAGATACACTTCTAGGCATTAAATAAGTGTTTAAAAACACTACCATAACGAATGACATGAAATGAAATTGAGATAATATTTCTCATTCAGTCTCATACATGGTGACCCATATGAAGACCATCCTCTCGTACCTTTCTTGTGCTCCAAAATTCTCCTTGAATGGAATCAGAGATTTAGGATGCTCATACACCCTCTTTCTCATATGATTCCCATGGGAACATATGAACCTCATGTTTGACTACACCATTGTAGGGGTCCTAGATACCTCAGTAGATTGATTAGTTCATTATACAATGGAAGATTTAGGATATGCTGATCATAAAATCACTCCTAGAGCTTCATATTTCACCTATAAACATGATGATTTATTCTGATCCTCACAATTCAACTCTCTAACCAAGATGTCACATGATTGAAAACAAACTCATGGTGCATAGGCATCCTTTTTCTCAATTTATCCTCATGAAAATCTATTTCCTCTCCCAGATAGGAGGATTGATGCCTGAATGGAACTTGAGGATGAATCACATGTTTTCAACATCCACACTACATTGAAACACTGTAAATTCCACCTCTATGACTCAGAATAAGTGAGCTCCATCATCAAACGTTGATTAAGTTTTTAGAAACACTATCAAGAGGTATGCATTATTTGTGAGCTTGAGATGATTACTAACATCACTCATGGAAATATTTTATCATCATGCTCATGATGATCATTCCCTTGATGTATTTAACTTGAATGAAATTATTGATGTTTAATATACTTTATGGACCTTATGATGTTACTGATTTCCCTCATTGTGAAAGTGAATATCTCTTAAACTCATTGATGCCATAACTTTTTCCTTATCATAGCATGATCTACACAATTTACCTTTATGAATGGATTCAACAAGGATGAATCCATCCTACCACAATTGGGATGAGTGGAATCATATAGCTTCTTGCATTGGACTATGATATGCATAAATCACCTCAAACTTTATGTTTTGGGAGCCTACAAGATTTTTTTTTCCTATTAGACCATGAGACACTTTCCTGGATTTGCGATGGTGGAAAAATGTAATGAGATAGGAAGAATGGGGATTACCACAAATTTCTCACCTCAAATCCAAGCCTTACTATTTTAATAGGTCCTATCTAGGAATGCTATTTTTAAGCAAGTTTTTACAATTCTCCTATTGATGTTTCTTTCTTGTTTGAGATGTTACAGATGTTGATAATTTAATTTTTTAAAAATTTAATATTTTTAGACATTCCCAACCATAAAAACATATTATTTTTAGTAAGTGCACTTATAGGTGTCGGGTTACAACAAAAATAGTTTTGAAATTTTGGGTTTTACTCCAAGATCCCCTTCTATAATTTTTCACATGATTCCCTCATCTGGATTAGTGGGAAAATGATAATTTCATTGAGGAGGGAATAATATTGAGAGAATTTTTTTTCCTCCATATCTAAAAAATCAACCACCTCATCATGCAAGAAATGGCTCATATGAAAGTTAATTTTTTGAGGAACATTTAGTCTAAATTTTAGGGTATTTCACCCACCAGATCTCTGTAGAATCAAAACTAAAAATTGATTTCATTTTATACTATGGAATGTTATCCATTAATGTAGGTTGGAAGGAAAAACAATAGTACTTTGTAAAAAAATTACCAAGTTTCGTGAGAGGAAAAGTTTTCCCAACTTCTGAGAAATGTTTAACCTGTCTGAGACCTTAAAAAATTCTCCACAATTAATTTTTTTCCCATGATGGGTGAGGTCAAAATTTTATGTCTCATTTTTCAAATATATCCCTTTAGGGATAATTAGGATAGCTAGGGAAAAAAAGTGTGACTTGGAAGCATGAGGAGCCAAATAAGGTCACATGGTCTGAAAAGGGAAAATGAAATGACCATGGGATGAGTGGGAGAAGAGGGGTAAAATTTTTGTGTCCCCTCTATCCCATATTTCCCCTTGGGGAAATTTGGGATGCTCGGGTGGGAAAAGTGTGATCTTGGAAGAGAAGGGGCTGAATTTGAAGTCTAGGAGCTTAAACGGGGTCATGTGGAGCTGGAAAGAGCCAATGAAGTGACCAGGGGAAAACCATAGGAAGATAGGTCACAATAATATGTCCAAATTATCACCTATATCCCCTTGGAGATATTTGGGACATATAGGTGGTCAAGGTTTGACCTGAGGGTGAGGAATCATGGAGGGGGCATCCGATAGAGTGAGATAAGGCCTCCCAGGGACATAGTTTGCAAGTTTTAAGTGACGATAATTTAGCTTAACAAGGGGGTCACACTTTGGTGTATCCATCACCCCCCTTGTCACTTGGGGGATATAGGGGACACATGACTTTCCATATTGTGACTTGCGACTTTTGGAAAGCCAGTTTTGCTCACAATGTCCAAATTGAGACACCATAAATACAAGTTTTTCCTCGGAAGCTTAGGAAAGTGTTTTTGGGTCAAAAATTATATGATTTTGAATCCAAAACACATTTAAATATTAATGGAAGAATTTTAGAGACTTGATTATGTGTGTAACCCAAAATTAAGGAACTAATACTTATTGAACTAAACAGGGAAGCTACATAAGTTTTAAATATATCACAAAACCTTTAAGCCTTGGATCAAATTTGATGATTAAACCTTGTAGATAATTCCATTAGATTTTTTATTCCTATTTTATTTTTATTAACTCATTCAAGAACTCCCAAAATAATTTGGAGAAGAAAAAATTCCTTGTTGGAACTTTTATTCCCTACGACATGAATACAAGTTGTTGAACATGTTACTTTTGAATCATATTTTATTTCCTAAAATTTCCTTAAATGATTTGAAAACCATTAATATATTGCAAAATCACCCTCAAATGATTAAATTTTTTCTTGAATTTTCTTGGAGGATGTTTACCAGTTGCAGAATGGCCAAAAATGGCCTTTTTAGGCCTCTGGAGAAAGTTTTCATTCATCGAGTCACAATGAATTCACCTTGGGTCATCATCCCCGCACACTAATTTTTTTTTGAAAACATTGTTATCACTTTCCTCTGAGAGGGGTTAATGGTGATACCGAGGGCATGCTGGATAAAGGAAGGATTCATAGTGATAAGGAAACATGATTTTCAATCACGGGCTTAGTTTTCATGCTCAAAGTTTCAATATTTCATGCCAATAATTTTGCATGACAACATTTAGTGAGAGGAATTCTTCCATTACAATGTCAACCCTATAGGCATAATGATCATGATATATCAATATTTATATATTACCGTGGCCCAGGCCAACCAACCAATGCAAGATTAGTTTTTTGATAGAATGTTGAGTTTTAGAGTCATAGAAGCAATTCCAAGATGCTCGAAAGAGGAATGCTCGACTTGGATAATAAGGTATTTAGAGGAAATTTTATAGGATTTTTTTTGGATTTTTTAAATCCAATAAGGAGGAGAGGGCGAATATAAAGGAAACATACTCATCTAGAAACTTTTTTTCCTTTTTGTTTCTTTTGGGGAATTGATTGATTTTATGGTAGAGTACCCACATTATAAAAATATAGAGGTGGAGTGTTATTTTAGGTTTTGAATCATCCTATAGCTTCATAAAAGTTTACCTACCATTTGGGATATGACCATATGCATTGTATATACACCATGAATGACAATGATGTTGTAGAGGCATTAGTAGCGGTACTTTGACATTACATATTGTAAGCGTTTAATAGATGTAAAAATAACTTGACAAAAATCCCACTCATCTAAAGTTACCCTTATCTACCATATTCGTTTTCTAGTGTCTCTAATCTTGTAGTGCAAA
>CM034151.1:165333700-165549187 GCA_019776745.2 Taxus chinensis
CTAGAGCATGAAGGGATATGATGGTGTGTGAAGTGCTACACTATTGTACTTCACGAGTGACACTAGTGCATGTAGTGATACATTAGCACAAGGATCCTATAGGTGCTATGAAATTAATGAAAATTACAAAAAAATGAATATATTTTTGAGGTTTCCTCTTAGTTCTCCACCAAACACTTTGAAATTTTGACAGTAAGGTAAAAAAAAATAATTAACACACAAACGAAGTTATTTTAGAAAGAAATGAGATAAAAAGCCAAATAATTTCATGAGAGTCCCACTGGGTGTGCCAAAATACATACAAGGAAAACTGAAAGAAAAAGGTGAAATAATAAAATAAACAAGATGCAAACCTTCCTTTGAGTCTTTTTATAACCTCAAATGATATAGATGAAGTGTTACTACACTTATTGGATATCTTGGGACAATTTGATTGTGGATGCTCCACTCTTGTCTCTAAATGGAAGAGGAATTCTATGAGAAAATGAGTGATCACAGGGGAAAACTTTCGGTATGAAATTTTTTATGAAAAATGAGCAGAGGTTTGCTGCAAATTATTTAAGATTCCACAGATGAATTGCAAAGGATTGAGCCTCATATTTATAGTTGAAGGAGAGGCCATGGCTTATGGATCAAGGTTTGAATGAGTTGAAGGGAAATGAATGCATTTTCCTGAATCAACAAGTTGATTTGGTCTATGCAGTTAGATGATTTAAATATTCATTTAAGGGCCAATGAATATTTGGTTAGCTTTTGATTTTATTCGAGAGGGTGGTTGTATGTGCATATTTCTACTTGCACCTTTGTAGGGTTATAGAAATTGAGTGGAGTGGGCTAGTTCAACTTAAGTGAGTTGGATGGTGAAGTGGAGGGTGAGTGGATAATTAGCTATTTATTTAAATAAATAGCTAATTAAACTAGCCAAGGGATATACATGTATGGTTTGAGTATGATATAATTAATTATAGCAGGGATGTTGGTGAATTTTAATGGAATGTGAGAGGGTAGTGGTCAAGAGTGCATTCTAGAACTAATTTATAATCTTATGCAAATGATAGGGATACTTAGGAATGACTAGAAATAGGTATGTATTTTTAGGGTATCTACAATATCTTTAAGTAAATTAGCAACTACGACATTTAACAAAAATACCCTTTCCATTATTTTTTGTTATATGTCCATGAGACCACATTTCTTTGAGGCATTTTTTCAAATGGTTCTCATTTTTTAAATAAAGGCTCAACAAAAAATCTATCTCAAATAATTAGTCAAAAATATGGATGCAGTGGGCATGCCATTGAAATAAATGATTAAATACATATTGTTCAAAGTTTTTGATAACTATAAAATAGTTCTTATTCTCATTTTGTGGAATTATTAAATCTATAACAATAAAATTTTAAACACACCCATTACGAATCTATATTAAATATTTATATATTGATTTTTAAAAGCATAAGATACATATTATCAAGGTGAATCTTTCAATTATTGACCCATGTAATCATTTAAATACATGAATAAAAAGAACCAAATTATTAGCTCTATTTAGTACAAGATATAAAACAAGTATGAGTTTGAAAATAGAGGTTAATGATTGAGAATGGATGGAGGTGAGTGCATGAAACATAGTACATAAGATGTAGAATAAGAAATGAAGATCATAATATCATAAATGATAGTACATGTGTGTCAATTTAGGCATGTGAATGTATTTGAGATTAGCCTCTCCTACAAACATGGGAAGAAATGCCTCAAGGATCATCAAATGCACAATTTGAGCTAAAGTCAATGGATTCCAGAGACATATAAAGTGACTTCTTATAATAAGGTGGTGAAAAAATATAACATGATATGTTAGCATGAATGTTTGAAGATGTTGAAACCATAATTGAAGATTGACATAGATGAGGTGAGGGTGTTCAATGAAGAGTCACCTCACACCTTGCTATGAAACATAATACACAAAAAATAACAACTCGTAAAGAAAGAAACATGCATCAACATAAATATAAAATGAACACATATTTGGAATAGTAACACCATGTTGTAATATCTTATTTAGAGAAACAACAACATCATATTGATCACCAACAATTCAACCTTCTACACAAAATATGGACATGGAAAATCCTCCATAAACTAAAAAATTATGCTTACATCACACCTTAGATCACTGTGAGATTCTCACAATGGTTTTTAACCCCGTTACATGGTTATTTATCCATCATCATGATTTGGTGAGACTTAAGATCACATCCATAATTTTATCTTAAGAAATCTAAGTTTCCCCAAAACTTAAACTTATTTCCTAAAGAAATTAAAATCTACTTATATAATCATTCATGCCACCTCCTAAGACTCATAATTTTACATAATATAAATGAAAGGATCAAATGACCCAACAATGTACCCAAACATTGTGAGATTTTTTTTGCAAGGATCAATTGAAAACCTGTGCACATCAACAAATTTGTACTCTAATAGAATAAAGAAAGATCCAAGTAATCAACAAGTGTCTAATTGAATAACAAAAATTGTGCGTGGAAAATATGTCTACTCATGCTCATAGATCAAAATAAGAGGGTACATATGGGAGTGTTGTGTAACTCCTATGCCTAGAAAATCATTCCCTCCATGAGGGAGTAAGGAATTACAATTCCAAAGATGGAATGTAACTCCTATGACACCTATGACACATGAAAATGATAGATTCTATGACGGAATCTGTCATATTTCATATAACTCTTAAATTTCTATGACCTCACCTAAGTGATATGACTAATAATGTGAGGTGGAAAATGCCATGAGATGACAAGGAAAATACCTCACACCAACACCCACCTTAATTGAAGATGAGGTAGAGGGATGGAAATCCATAAAATATGAGAACTCCCCTAAAAAACTAAGCAAGATGCATCATATGGGTCCCGAAAAACTAAATAAATGATGAGGTACCCATGTACAAACCGTAATATTTTTAGAAAAGAAGAAGAGGAGAAGAGAAACGGGTCTCGAAAGATATGCCTGATAAGGTACCCATATACAATAAGGATCTCAAGTAATGGAACACAAGTAAGCACTGGGAAGAGACAAATGAGGTCCGACAGATACTCATCCCAAAAGGTTTTCTTCACAAATTTAAGAGCAATGTATGACATGTATGAATCATCAACACAAGAAGTAGGAGTGGAAGAAACCTCATATAATGAAGGTCGAACAGAGACATATGTAATGAAGGTATGAAGTTGGGAACATGAATTCTTGATGTATGATGGGTAAAGAGAAGGTTCAAAATTATCTAAAGGGTGACTAAGAGAGGGAGGAGAGGTATATTAATAAGTACTTTCATCATCAAAACTAGAAAAAAAAACCTCATCATCAGGAATATGAACAAGAATATTTGTGTCGGTAGATCTATCATCACATGCTCATGTGAGGAAACAAAAATATGAGAATAAGGAGAAATAACTTCAATCTATGAAGAGTCTCCAAATAAGGTCTAAAGAATTATCTAAATGATGTGAGGACACTCCATATACAACACATGATGGTGGAGATACATGGAAATGTATATTAACAAATGAATAAGAATCATGTCACAAGTGTTAATCTAATCATTGAGCTGATATGGATCATGGGGGGAAGGTACTTGTCCATACAAGAATGGATCGAGGTCTTGCTGAGAAAGAAAATGTTTCATTCTCAAACTCCATGATGCATAATTTTTCCTAGAAAATATAAGTTTTTGGAGGATATAATGCAGATTTGGTCCTATGAAGCATAATTTTTGATAGAAAATCCTCCATTGTACATCCAAAAATAAGAGCAATCAGTTCAGAAGGTTCATAGAAGTTCAAGCAAACTCAAATGGATGTTAGACTCAGCCAAAAATGCATCTAGAATGCAAGAAAAGAAGGGTGTGAGAACAAAAACAAGGATGAAATACATTAGACACATTTGAGAATGAGTTTGAATGCTATTACAACACCCTAGAACAATATTTTCACCCCTTGTTTGTAACACTTTATAGTTTAGTGTGTTGATTACAATTAAATGCAAATACATCATGAAATAGTTCGCCACTCACCATACAATTGGCATAAAAAACACACAATTTTGGACACCATAATAAAGTTTTGAGCGATCACAATAGATTGACACAATAAACAAGCACAAAAAAAGAAGAAACAAGAAGAGGTGGGTTAAAACTAGTTTTGTGAGAGAAAAAGTGTTTCACATCGCAAGAAAGAATATCCCTTACTCTAATACCATGTGAAATTTTTCTCTGAGGATTAATTAGAAACTCGTGCACATCAAATTTTTTTCACTCCAATGGAATCGAGCAAGCTCTAAGTAATCAAGAAGTGAGTAATTGAACAAAAAAAATCATACATGGAAAAATAGGTCTACTCATGCTCATTGATCAAAATAAGAGGGTGCATATGAGAGTGTCGTGTAACTCCCGTTCCTAGACAATCATTCCCTCCATGACGGAGTAAGGAGTTACAAATCCCAAGATAGAATGTAACTCTTATGATTCCTATGATGTATATGAAAATTAAAGATTCCATGACTGAATATTTCATATGTCATATAACCCCTAAGGACTTATGACGTCACCTAAGTGAGATGAATCACCATGTAAGGTGGAAAATTCCCTGAGATGAAAATAAAAATACCTCATACCAACAAATACAACCATTCGGCCTTCTCTGAAAATTTCACCTTGAAACATTCAATTATTCCAAGTTCATAACTTGAGCATGATTGCGTGGGAAATACTTCACATAGGAAGATTTTGTAATAAACCATAAATTTTTACAAATATGACACAAAGGAATTCCATATTTAGAAATATGCAATAGTAGACTCCAAGTCTCGTTAGCAACACAATTGTTCGATGGACAACCCATAAAATTATTCACAAAATGCAAACATGAGTGTCTCAAATTATTTAACTATTTTTGGTTGATAAAGAATTTCTTATAAACTTAGATGCTCATGCATCACACACCTTGGGTGATTTTAGAACCTTGAGATCCTACTCAATGAACTAGTATTTTATATTGTGTGACATCCACAACACTTACCCAAGTCACATCTTCATTCATCTTACTTTTCCACTTTACCAAATACTCATTGCACTCGTTATTATGTGTATTTTTGATCTTGATACATATTAACCATTTCACTTCAACATTCTCCTTGTTGGGAATTTTTTTCCCCTAATATAATCCTATATTTTATTATTTAGGGTCGGCATCATCTTTTTGTACTACTCAGTATGGATACAAACCCTCCACATTAAAGAAATTAGGGATATCATTGCCTACAAAAAACTCAATCTCATAAGCATTTTGTATAAATTTCCTAATGATTTTGCATGGTCATATCTTCTTTCACTTAAACTTATTATATGTTATTTTTGGAAACCTTTCCTTCTATAAGTAATCTAAGACCAACTCTCCAATGTAATATTCAATTCCATTTTGTTCCTTGTCTATGATTTGTTTATGTTTCACATTTATATTATGTACCTAATTGTGTATTTTTGTGCACTTCTTTCATTTTTTTTACAAAATCTCTTGCTTTAAGGTTTTTTTCTTCATTGTGTAATAAGTTTCTCAAATTTTCAACTCCTCTTGGGATATTTCCATATACAATTTGGAATGGTGGTTTCCATGCACTCCTATTTACTCAATTATTATAAGAATTTTTTTCTATGCTGGATCCCAATATTAAGTTCATAGCTTATCTCCAACCAATCATTTAATCACATACCAAAGGCTTATAAATTTTATCTATCCATTATTTTGTGGATGGCATGCTGAGCTAAATTATAACATTGTATCTAACTTCTTCCACATTCTTTTCCAAAAATGACTAATTATTTTTTTGTCTTTATCAAACACTATATTCTTTGGTAATTCATGCAGTCTCACAATCTATCTAAAAAACATATTTGGGATATTTGTTGCATCACTAGTCTTCTTGCATGTAATTAAATGTGACATCTTTGAAAAACCCTTTTACCACTATAAAAATGGATTCAACACTCCTATGGATTATGGTAAAATCAAAAACAAAATCCATACTTATATCTCCTCATTGTGTCTATGGAATGGGAAAAGGTTTAAACAACCCCTTGTTCTAAAACATTCATTTATCTAGCTAAAAAATGCAACATTATTGTACAAAATTACAGTGCAAATCTACACTCGTCTGTAGACAAAAATAACTCTCCCTTAACTTCACTAAAGTTTTGTCCAACCAAAGTTCCTTGTTAATCCTCTAGAATTTTTCTCTCTCACCGATTTTTCCCACATTGATCCCTTTAGGATGCATAGTTTTCCTCCTTTGAACAAAAATACTACCTATGCAATATAGTCCAGCCAAGAAATCCTATTGACACTTTTGGGTACTAGGCACGCTTCTTTGAAATATTCATCTTGTGCATACAAATATTTCATGGACTCGAAACCCAAAACTTGTATTCTCAGTACTATCAATAGATAACTATGCTTACTGAGCACATCCATTACCTTGCTAGATTTTTAACATCTTTTTTATAACAAAAATGCTTTTCCTATTATGTATTCCACCCACTTCATGTGCACTTGATTTAAGTTTATTGTTAATAAAATGTAGTGCATGATGGTTTGCGTAAAAAGAAAAGGAAATGGGGAGTGTTTGCCTTTATTCAACACATGCATAATTTCATTAAAAACATTATCATAAACATTATACTTCTACTTGCTTCATTCAACTTCTCACTGAAATATGTAGGGGTCTACTTTCTTGGCTTAATACTATGTCAATGGTTATGCCACCACAAGCATCGCAATATTATTGTAGCACTTTTGCAAAATATGGGAATGCCAATTGTTATCCAAATAACTCCCATATTTATTTGGAAAACTTACATTCCACTTGGATACAAGGATCTACATTGCAGGTTATGCGTGATTCAACTACCTCTTTGACACATCTCCATGATTGTAGATTCCCTATGCATTCCTTCCTTCTATGTATTCTTACTTTTCCTTTTCCTTTTCTTATTTGTTCCATTTCCTCCCCTTTTGCATGTGTTTCCTACATATTCGTGTTCTTCCCAGCAATTCATACACCCTATGTCCACACCCTATATTTTCTCTCTAAACCAACTAAGTCCCTAGCACTCTCACGTGCCCCCAAAATTACTTTGTAATAGTTGCACCTTGATCATATGTTCCTTCCTCAGGTATTTCTCCCATTTCCTCCTGTGCATATTACCTTAGTGCACAACCTTCCCTATTTCTTCCTTCTGCATCTCATTCTTTGATGCACCTACCTTTGCACCTTCTTCTACACCATCACATGCCACATCATCAGCTGACAAGCTTGAGTGTGCTACATGCAACCAAATAAAGTGTGCCATCTGGTTACCTAATATTGCAGACAAATAATTGATTAATATGTCGTAGAAATGACAAATTGGATACACAACTAGTCAGTCCTTTCAATCAATCAGTGCAGGCCACATATTACTATGTGTCAGAGCTACATGTAGACTTATGACAATTCATAACTTCTAATTCAGCACTCTCATCCTCGCTCACCCAGCCTTGTTAGAAATTTTCTGACAAGGACTACACCCTATGCCATTCAAATTCAAATTTTAGTGGGTTTTTGTTAGCGAGAAGATGGAAAACATATTTTTGGTCATTAATGAGTAGATCAGATTGTTCTAACCACCCGATATGATGTTAATATTTCCTCCCTCCTACTACATGCCAAAAAGACATGGGGAGGTGAATTTTATATATTAAAAATTGATTTGCATGCCTTTATTGCTTGTTGTTAATGTTTATGATTCAAAATCTATTTTTTTCCCTCCTTCTCTCGTATCTCTCTCTCTCATCAATTCATCTATAAATGTAAGAGCTTGACACATTGTAAAAGGTTGGAAATTTTTGATCCTCTAGCATTTTCTAAGGACTCTACATCTTTGTATTTTGAGTCACAAACCTCTATATCTGATCCTTACATGTGGATATCACCCCTATAATTCCATTGTAATCAAATGTTCATTTCTAGAAGTAATAGAAGGATCATTTTGTGTTTATTCTCCTCCTTTATGTGTTTATATTATTCTTTCTTTCCTCCCTTTCACATTTTGTTCTTGTTGTGTCACTCTAAATACCTTACAGCTCCATTTTCTTAATGTGTTTCATGAAATAGAGTGAATGAATGCATTTTGGTTTATGCTACACATTCCTATCCTCCCTTTATACATTCTCCATCACTGTCACTCAAAATAGATAGTGTTCATCCCACTTTTTTTGGTGCTATCGCCTCCCTTTAGTTTATTTTTCCTTTCTGCATATCCTTATATCCTTGGTCCTTTGACAACATTAACTTATTTTTCAATTTCATCATTAGGAGTAGAAATGACATTAGAAATACATCAAGTAATTAGCATTCCCAGAGGTATTTCTCAACCGCTCAAGGTCCCACACTTGGAGATAGTCCCATTGTTGACTCAAATAACTCATTTCCTCTAGATCTTAGATATGGGTGCAAGTTTGAGAAACCAAAAATTTATGGCACACTAAGTTAGACACAATAATTGAAATCTTATATCTCAGTATCACTAATTTTGGTGTGTGGATTAGTTATTTCCATCCTTTGGAGGCTCGTTTCACACATCTAGTGACTCCCAACACTCAGATCTATTATTTTAGTAGCCAGAGCACCTTTTATGAGAAGAATGCATACTAGATAGAGTGTTGCAAGCCGAAGGATCCTTTGAGTACCTCCAAATTTTACCAAGAATCACATACAATAGATATCCCACATGTGTATCCCCATCTCCAATATGTCACATGCATTCTACTCCTCCTCATAACAGACCTATGTAGCCTGTCATGGGATTACAACCACCTCCTCCTCCAAGAAATTTTTCCAGCATCACTGGAAATATCCCTCTCAATCTTAACGTGCAACATGATATGATAGTAGTCACACTCAAAAGTATCCCATACTTCACTGGTGAAATCTAGGTCACCCCTTTTGAGCATATCTAGGATGTTTCAAATGTATTCCGTATCTATCTGATCACACATGATGATGTAGCAGTCAAGTTACTTGCAGCCTCATTCAAAGTTAAAACACTCCAATGGTATTGAGGCTTGATACATGTATCCATTACCACTTGGGATGATCTTGGAACAACTCTATGTAATTACTTTGAAGATAAATCAGATCATCTATCACTGGTGGAGCAACTGACTACAAAAAATAGGGCACCCAATGAGAAGATGAATGATTTCAACATCAGTATTCTAGAAGACTTGAGATAAAATTTCTCAAGTGGTAAGACCTATAGCCCAGCATGATTTCTTGTATTAACTAAGGGATTTGAATAATGACATCTTAGTTATGATTCAATCCACTGGAGGAAGGACTTTACCTACTACATATAATATTGCAATAAGGGTAGAGAATAGTCTCATACAAGCGGGAAAATTAGCTCCTAGATTGCTCATGCCCTTATTTCAAGAGACAAATCCATTTCCCTAACCTTCTATTGCTCATGTTCCAATGTAGAGAACAAAATATGTTGCATCCATATCCTACTCTCCCATGCAATAGAAGGAAGATGAATTGAAGGACCAAATTACAAACTTTTCTAATAAAGTCACATCTCTATAAAAATAGCAGGCACAAGCCTTCAGAAATAATTATAATAAGGTACATAACCGAAAACAATCATCCCTAGAAGAATCATTATGTGAACCATAGGTATGGCCAAAACCAACAAAATGATAGATGGCATATCAATGTGGACTTTTCATTTTAACTTATTCCTCCCACGTAACCTCTTCCAACACCTAGCACAAGTCAAGCACTTATCCATGTTCAAAACAACATGTTGCAAGAATAAGAATGGTGTTTTCCTTACAACATGTCTCACAGTTAGTATCATTATGCTAATGCTACACGTGCATAGGATTACATGATCCATGCTGCTTCTAGATGTGAGCCTTCAACAAGTGTAGGTGAACCTAAGAATCAATAAAATCCAGAAGTTTCTCCTAAAGCCAACTTGATATTCTTTGGCATCAAAGACTTCTGTGAAATCAGTCAAGTTTCAGATGATACAAACAGACCAGGCACCTAGGTTACTAATAACATAAGGTACAAGAAGAGAATACCTGAGTATGGCCCTGTGAGTCTTAATTCTTGCAACACAAGTTGATCCCCAAAAGTAAAACAATGTAGCTAAGGCATCTAATAGTAAAGGTGCATAAGAACCTAAGTATGACATTCCACATAATTCTCCTCTTGAAATAGTGTGTGCCCCTCTTTTGGTAAGTCAATCCTCTATGCCAGCTAAGGCCCCTATCTTTGTGACAAAATAATAAAGAAAATTTATTGTTGTGCCTCAAATGCATAAGTCAGTGGGTCTTCCATTCAATATTGTGGAATAGATCAAGAATACAAATATAAATGTCACAATGTGGGATTCCCTAACCATTCCATCTCATTGCAACTCGTTACATGAAGCTCTAGCCTAACTTTTGCATGTTGATTGAGTTATTCACAAACCACACAATGTTGTTAACATCTGTCAAGAAGAGGATAATCAATTATGTAAGATTGTTAAAACCCCACCCTTTTATATGTCCTTGATCATAGGAAATAATTTTTTGCACAATTTAATGATTGAATTAGGTGTGAGTACTTTTTGTCATGCCAAAGAAAATTACTAATGTATTAGGTCTTAAGTATATCCCCTTGATAAAAGGAGTCTTGAAACTTGATGGTTCAACTATCAACACTCTAGGGGTCATCATAAATCTTGAGTTAACCTTTCATGTATGTCCAAGCCTCACCATAAATGAATATGTGTCAATCATTTATCTACCCCCTATGTTTGTAATTTTTATATCAAGATATTTTACCACAAAAGTGGGTGGTTACTTTTCTTCTCATTGGTCCCATATGTTACTCAAGACAAGCTATGGTACCTAGTTTACCATACAAGATGATCCAATATTTTCCTATTATGTTGAGTCATATAACCCCTCCCCTCCTAAAAACAATTACCTAATCAAATAAAAACATGTTTTAGTCTCTGAAGAGCAATCTTTCCCTCCTCCTCTTCCTAACTTAGTTCTAGATGAGTGGGTGGAGAGGCACCATAAATTTAATCCATATGCTGAGGAGCTTAAAGCTTTTGAAATAGGTCTTGGGACATATTGCATCCTTGAAGAAGAAGTTGTGCTACATATGTTGAGGAGTTGGAAGCTTATGAAATTGGGCTTGGTACTTACTACATTCTTGAAGAAGAAGTTATTCTTTTGTGCACACTCAAGCAAAGTGAAGAGAACTTTGTTCTATGGAAGTTATACTTTGATGGATCCAGAAGTAGAAATGGCGTGGTGCATGGGTGTTGTTCTCATTTCTCCTAAGGATGATAATTTCTTCTTCAAGCATAGGTTATAGTTTACATTCTCTAACAATGTGGAAGAGTATGAGGCATTGTTGCATGGTCTATTTATTACTGAAAATAAGAAGATTAATGCATTGTAAAACTTAAGCGATACATAGTTGGTTATCCATCAGGTTACTAAAACATGCATGAAAAATAATAGGCTTCTCAAAATATTATAAACACAAAGTTTGGGACACTTGAGAGCTCTGATTATCTAAATCAGTAGGTGATACCAAGAAATTTGAATAAGGAAGTATGTAGCATATAAAAATGGTGATTAGGTCATCTATTCGAGACAAAAATAGTAGATGGAAAAGTGTTTGATAGTGATGTGCAGATCATCATGTTCATCCAGAATGAAACTGATTTTTCATCAAGCATGTAAGCTGATTTGCATGATAGCTATGGTGATGCAGTGATATAGCTAAAGACACACAAGTTGCCTAAAGGTTTGGTGACCCTAGAGAAAATTTTTGTCCTTGATGATGAGTTCAAGGGTGAAGGAAACAATATGTGTGCCGTGCAAGAATACTATAGTATAGTTACTATTGCACATAGGAAAGAGTTATTTCTCAGTAAAGCTTACACCCATGAAGAAAAATAGGCCTTTATCTCTCTCTGTTAGAAATACAATGATATATTCTCATGGGATTATGAATACCTAAAGGGATTTTATCCAGGTGTTGTTCAACACTCCATTGACCTTGATCTAGATATCAAGCCCATAAGAAAAAAATAGTGGCCAGTCAATCCAAGGATATAACCCCTCATGAGGAAAGAGTTGTTTAAAATCATTAAGGTGAAGATAAATTTTCTGATTAAATAATCTATCTGGGTCATCAATATTATTCCAAAATGTAAGAAGAATTGTGAAATAATACTCTACGTCAATTTCAAAGATTCAAATAATGCATCATTAAAGGATCATTATCCTTTTCCTTCTATGTAGCATATTTTGCATACTGTGGCGTGGCGCGCAGAAATTCTCAATGCTGGATGGATATTATGGCTTCAATAAAATATTGGTCGAAGAAGAGAATCAATACAAAATGGATTTTTCAACCAAGTGGGGAGTATATGCTTATAAAAATATTCCCTTCAATTTGTCTAATGTGGGTGCAACCTTTCAACGCGCCATGAATATTGCCTTTAAAGGATACATCAACGAGTTCATCCTAGTTTACCTAGATGATATAAATGTCTTCTCAAAGTGGATCATAGATCACATGGCACATCTGGAGAAAGTATTTGAGAGATGTAGAGATTTTGGGGGTGTCTCTTAACCCCAAGAAGTGTAATTGATCCAGGGAAATCTATTTGGCCATGTGCTCTTAAAGGATAGCATTTCAATTGATCCTGAGCATGTTTTAACCATCATTTCTCTCTCTTTGTTGGTGCACAAGAAATCCTTACAGTCCTTCCTTGAATTTTTTTTTGTAAGGATATTTATTCCTAAATTTGTAGGACTAGTAAGGGCCATAACCCTCGTTCTCAAGAAGGACACATTATTCAAGTGGATAACAAAAGGAAAAGAGAGATTCAATAAGATAAATCAAGAAATTACTTGCCCTCTAATGCTAATCAACCCCAACTATTCAAATGGATTTATCCTATATGATTATGGCACTGATACAAGAGTTGTGACTTTCTTGACACAATAAAATGAACAAGGGATTGAGAATCCAGTGGCTTTCTTCAGTAAAATACTAAAGGATTGTGAACTTAATATAGTCACATGGAGAAAATGGGTCTATTCCATCATGTGCACACTCAATAAGTTCAAAATCATTCTCTTTACAAACCACATCAATGTGTTAGTTTCACACTCAAGTGTGATATACTTCATCATGGGAACAGAAATCAATGAGAAAAGAGCACGATGGGTGAAAAAAATCATGGAGTATGATGTGACTATCAAAGCCAAAAAGCTTGTAAGAGGCATTGTGCTCTCCAAACAACTTGCTGAGGATGTGCAGAATACACCTGATACTTCATTGTTTCTAAATGAATATCTTACACACGTAGATCTTGAACAAAATCAAACCCTTGGCATGCACAACTAGATAAAGGACATCATCACATTCATCTTTGAGGGTGTATACCCTCCTGGTCTAAACAAATAAAAGATAATAAATATAAGGTTGAAATATATTCCATATGAACTGATTGATGGTATTATATTCAAAAATAATCTTGATGACATGCTATTAAGGTGTATTGAGTGGCACACAAACTGAAAAAGTGTTAGCATAATTTCACAATGGATTATTTGGTGGACACATATCTTCTAAGACTACAATGAAAATCATAATGGCAGGACTCTTTTAGCCTACCCTATTCACAGACATGCACAAGTGGGTCATTGAATGCAAATAATGCCCTTTCTTTAAAAGAAAGAAGATACTGGAAATGCTTCCCTTATGACTAATCCAAGTGGATAATCCTTTTATGAAATGGGGGTCTCAACTTTATAGGCATAATAAATCCTTCCTTGATAATTGGGCATAAGTGGGTGTTGACAGCTAAATACTACTTCACAAGATGGACAGAAACTGTCAAGCTCATGGAATCAACTGAGTCATTCATCCTTGACTTTCTAAAATATATCGTAACAAATTTTAGCATTCCTCAAACCATTATCTCCGATAATGCAAAATCTTTCCTTGGTACCAAGATTTTTGATTGTGTACTTAGCCTCGGAATATACTTAAAGACATCCTCCAATTATTACCCTCAAGGTAATGGCTTGGTAGAGTCTAAAAACAAGAACATAATCATAATCATGAAGCGGACAATGAATATAAGTCAAAGGAAATGGCATACAAAGGTCTCGTGTGCACTGCGGGAATATTAGATCACAATTAATAAGGAAATAGGTACATCTCCTTGTAAGTTGGTTTATGGTAAGGAAGATAGACTCCCCTTATCTCTTGAATTTCCTTCATTAGAGCTTTCCCAATTGTTAGAGTTTGAGGGAATGGACTAGAGAGAAATCGTAATGGTAGAGCTGGTTAAGCTTGAAGAATCAAGGAACTATGTCATGATCAAGCTAGAACAACATCAACATTCAAAAAATAAGTGGTTTGAAAGAAAGGCTAGGCCTCAAGCCTTCAAAGTTGGAGACTTGGTCTTAAAATGAGATGTTGACAGAGTGAAACCATGGCACCATTCAAAGTTTGATGCAATTTGGAGTGGCCCATAGATCATAAGTTTGTGCAAGGATGCCAACTCTTTTGAGTTATCTCATATTGATGGAGGCATGCTGAAAATCCAAATCAATGGGATTTATCTCAAACACTTCCATTGAGTTTTTCACATCATTGTATTTATTATATTAGTTTCAATTCCTCTAAGTGTGTTTCATGCACATTATTTCATTTGCACATGGATCTTTTATTTCACTTTCTTATTGCATGGGATTTTTTGCTGCTTCTAGGATGACAGTCATCTTCTAGTAGTATTCAACAGTTTTATAGGATTTAGAATAGATTTCAAAAATGTTTCATCAAACACCTTCAAGGGGTGGTTCTTTAAGGTCACCGATCAAAATTCATAATCACATAGTATACTCCATGCCCAATGGATGCTCCAGGTGACTGATCTCCTTCATCTAGTAGGCAGATGGTCCTGAAAGTCACCAAAACTGTTATCCAAATAACTCCCCTAGTTATTTAGACAACTTACATCCATTCTGGGTCTAAGGTTCTATGTTGCAGCTTGTACGTGCTTCATTTGTTCCTTTAGCACATTCCCTTGGTTGTAAATTCTTCACATGCTATTGCGTTCTCCTCTTATCCACCTCTTCTTTTTCTTTTCCTCTTTGTTCCATTTTCCCTTGTGTACACCCTCTGCATGTTTACCTTCTTCCCAATAGTTCCTAAATCCTTCGCAAATGCTTTGGACCTACTTATTGAAATTAGATAAGTCCTTGGATATCTCATGTGCACCCCTTATTTTTTTAACACATTGCCTTGTAATAGTTATGCCTTAACCATGCGTTCCTCCGGTAGATATTCCCCACATTTATCTTACGTGCATCACTTTTGTGTGTACCCTTCCTTTGTTTTCCTCCCAGGTCTCACTCTTCCATGTGCATTCCTTTACCCACTTCTTCTACACCTTTCTATGCCATGTGGAATATGTTATACATTGAGTGTGCTACACACAACTAATAAAAGTGCACTAGTTGGGTGCCTAATCCCAAAGACAAATAATTGATTGACATGTGGTATAAATGACAAAGTGGATGCATAGTTTATCAGTCCTTTCAATCAATCAGGGTGTGCCCCATATCAATTCATGTCAAATATAATTATAGACTTCTAACAGTCATAAATTCTACTCCAATTCTTATATCCTCACATTCCCAGCCTTGTTGGAAATCTATTGATGTCGGCTACACCCTAGGCCATTAAAATTCAAATTTTAGTAGGTTTTGGTAGGTGAGAATCTATAAAATTTCTTTCTAGTCATTAATGAGCAGATCTAATTTCTCTAACCACCTGATTTGATGTGAATCATGCCTCCTTCCTTCTCCTACATTCAAAATAGACATGGGGAAGCAAATTAGACTAATTTACAGGTGGATTTACAGGCATTCAATGCTTGTTATTGGTGGTTGTGTTTCAAATTCAAGTTTTCCCCCCTCTCATCTTCTTTCTTGATATATAAATGTAAGAGAATTGCTCATTGTTTAGGGTTGGACATTTTTGGATCTACTAGCATTTGCTAAGGACTTCATATTTCTGCATTTTAAGTTGGAGACCTCTAGATATGGTTCATGTATGTGGCTATCGGCCTTTAGATGTCATTGTAATTGACTGTGCATACCTGGAAGTAATAGAAGCATCATTTTTTGGCTATTCTCTACCTTAGAGTGTCTATATTCTTCTTTCTTGCTTCTCTCTTGCATTGTGTGATTGTTGTGTCACTTTAAAACTCTTATAGCTCCATTTTCATGTTGTGTTTCATGAAATCAATCGTGTAAATGAATTTTGGTCCATGCTATACATGCCTAGCCTCCCTTAACATCTTTCCCTTCACTTTCAGTCATAACATATAGTGTTTATCCCTCCTTTTTTTGGTGTTATCACCTTCCTTAGTGTAGTTTTCCATTTTCATGTTATCCTTCTATCCTTGGTCCCTTGGCATTGTTAGCTTAGTTTTCCTTTCCAGAATTAGGAGTAGTAGTAGAAGTAGAAATAGGTAGATGAACCGGCCTTCTCTGGAGGTTTGTCTCAAGCGCACAAGGTCCCACACTTGGAGACAGTCCCATTATTGACTCAAACAACTTGGACCTAACATATCCGAGACACGGGTGCAAGTTTGAACCACCAACACCAATATTGGATTTTTTTAATTCTTTTCTTGAAGTCTGCAAAGATCTTTTCTATACCTGTGCTCCATATGAAATTCCTCCTTTCTCCTCTCATAGCATCTATAATCAATGCAAATACACCATTGAAATTATTGATGAACTTGAGGTAAAATCTAGCTAACCCATGAAAAGTGCATGCTTTAGAAGAACCCTTCCAAGATGGTTAAAGTAAAATTATGTAAACTTTTTCAAGATCCATGTTTATTCCTTCTCCAAAAATAAAAAATCCTAGATACACCAATTCTTCGTGCATTAAATTTCACTTCCTTAGATTAATCAAAATTTAATCTTCCTAGAATCCTTATAACCCCTATCAGATTTGTAGCAAACGCTCTTCCCACACTTTGATGAAATTAGAATATCATCCAATACATACTAAAAAAATCCTTAAAATGGTTTCAGGACTTGATTCATCAACCTCATAAAATTACTTAGCATGTTATTCAATGCAAAAAACATCACAAACCACTAATATAAACCTTCTTGATTCTTAAACAATGTATTCGATTTATCTCCTCTTATATGAATTTGATGGTATCCTATCTTGAAATAGACTTTTCTTAAATCATTTTCTCCATTTAAGTAATCCATGATGTCATCCATGCATATAAACGAGATTGTATACTTGATGGTGATCTTGTTTACTGTTAATATAATTGGCATCACACATGGACTCAAAATCACTTTGATGAGTCCTCTATCCAACAATATTTACACTTTTTATTGTATCTCCACATTCTCCTGTGGTGTAATCCTACAAGCTCCCTTGGTCAATAAAATCAATCTTCAGTTTAAATTCATGTGGTGAATAATGTATCTCAAAGGTGGTAACCATTCAAGTAACTTACTAGACACAACTTCTATAAACTCTTCTAACATCACCTTTACCTCTTGCAACATTGAATCTACTTCATCATATGTTTATTTCATGCCTTCGCTTTATGCATTCCATATTATAAGTGAAATAATGCACCATCATGTTCAAATTCACTTAGGATATAATTAAACCTGAGAGTAATAACACTTTCATTTCTGCTTCATACTTATCCCATAATTGGTTTAGAGTAATTATTTCCATCCTTCTTAACCGTGTAAGTTTTTTCATGGTCCTCATGTTGTGCCTTCCTCTTGAACTGCTAAGGCTTCCTAAATAGCACTTGATACATGTCTATGAGCATGATGTCATATATTACTTCATATTCATATCTCTCAATCTGGAACTTAACCATACATTGTTCCTTCACAATAGATGGTGTCCCTTTTATAACCATGAAACTCTATATGGATTAAGATAATCATTTATCTCCAATTTCAATTCATCCATAATTTCCTCCACTACCAAATTTTCATTGCTTCCACTATTCATAGCACCTTGCAAACTTTCTCCCTAACTTGCACACCATCCTTAAAAAAAATCTTTTCTCTAAAAAAAAAATTCCTTTTTGGTTCCAACATACACGTTTGAACATTAATGTCATCTCACATTTATAGTTATTCCTCATGCATGATAATCCATTTATCTGTCCTTGCATAATACGTGCACTTTGCATACCATAATTCTCGATGCAGGTACTCATGTATTTTATGTCCTATTTCTCCACACATGTAGTATGTGCCACTAAATCCATGATCTCATCCTTAAGATGCACTTCCACTTTCTTGAGATGTCCTTTTCTTCTTTGTAGTCAAACATTACTCACTTCCACCTTGCTTAAAATTATCTCTATCTTTATTTTATCCATTACCTTATGTGGACTTTACATATCCCTGGTTAGTGCTCTATTTTTTACACATAAGATTTTCCTCTATCTTCATATCATATTGATAGGGTTCTTCCATGTAATTGACTTGTAAAATACTAATATCATCCTGAATCAGCATGCCAACCAAGTCATGTACCTATAAATCTTCTCCACTTCATTCTCCTCATCTCCTGCTCTAATGGTTATTCAATAAAAATTATGTAGTGTATTATCTTACACTAAGCTATCTCTCTCTCTCTCTCTCTCTCTCTCTCTCTCTCTATCTTGTAAACCTTGAAAACTTCTAAAAAAATTCATAAAGTTGATTTTATGAGATTTCCACAGTTAGACATAATGCACATTTTATCTGTAAAATTGATAAAGATGTAAATAATTCACTTTAAGCTTCACTTCTAGCCTATACCATGTATATATATTTTACTTTCCACATTGCACCTGGTTAGTATAGATATTCTCCCATGGAAGAGATACATGACATTTCAACTTTGTGCATGAGAACATGAAAATTTTTGGGGTCTTTCGTATCTTCATAATGGACATATTTCTCCATTTTCATTATCTAATCCACGATCTATGCTAGTTCCAAACTACCAAAATAAAAATGGGTATCCAACTTAGGTTTACTCCTCATCCTATTGATTACACGAAATAGTATATCCTCAGTACCATCTTATACTTCCTTTTCTTTTGGATTTATGTTTGCATCTTCGTTTGCATTAGAATCCTACACTCATTGTTCCATGGGTCCACCCTCACCTTCATTGTGGTTTTCCACAAAAACACCTTGGCATTGTATGGATTCCATGGCCTCCAAGTGAGTTTGTATAGTTCACATCATTTAGGCCAAGTCCTCAACTCTTGTGACCCAAATTTGGCATTCTACATTCCTCTAGTGTGCCATTTTAATGCAATTTTCCCTTTTTATTTCTTTCAAATTCGTTGTTGCAATCTCCACAATCTTCTACCCAACAATCCTCTTGTTGAAATATGTCTACAATGATCTTCTACCCTTGATTGGCTTGGTGGAAAGCCATAAAATATTACTATGTCACTTCCTCACACATTTTATACCCAACAATTAATCGATGAAAGATGTTTGCAATGTTTTTCTACCCACTCTCACAAATGTGGAAAATCATAAAGATATTTTGTGATTATCCTCAAGAAAAAAATCCCACTCTTATACCAAATGATGTAAATGGGGAGAGGTTGTTCAATAAAGAGCCACCTCACACCTCATTGTGCATAGAATATGCACAAAAGAACAACTCAAAAAGAAAGAAAGAAACATCAACATAAAGATCAGACGCATATATATTTGGAACAATAACACATCATTAGAATATATTATTCAAGGAAATAACAATGTTAGACCGATCGCCAAAAATGTATGATTCTAAACAACATATGGACATGACAAATGATCGATGTAGTACAAAAAATGCGCACATTACACCTTCGACCACTGTAATATTATCATAAAGTCTTTTTTACAATGTTATTATGATCATTTACCCATCGTCATGATTTGGTGAGCCTTAAGCTTGCATCCATAGTCTGCTCTTAAATACTCTAAGTTCCTCCAAACTTGAACTTCCTTTAACTATATAGTCATTCATGTCAACTCCTAAAACCCTTAAGTTTACATAATACAAATGAAAGGATCAAAGGACCATAAAAAAGACCTAACACACAACCACTCATCCTTCACTAAAATTTTGTCCTTTAAAAAATCAATTATTCTAAGTTTGTGGCTTGAACAAGATTGTGTAGACACTACTTTCCATAAGACAATTGCATCAAACTAGACATTTGTGTAGGAAAATGTTTCTCTTCACTAACATTACACATGCAACATACTCTAACACTGTACTCCTTGGCTCACCAACAACACAATTTTTGAATGCATGACCCATAAAATACTACACAAAATGAAAACATGACTGACTCAAATTTTTTAACTCTTTTTGGTTTATACAAGATCACCTGTAAACCCAAATGCTCATGCATCAAAGATCCAAGTAAGAAAATGTGAATAGAATATATAGATTCAAGTTTAGTTGAAGCTTGGAATCATATTGGAAACGTAGAAGACCATGATGAGATCCATATGGACTGAGAAATAAAAATCAATATCAGATGAACCTCTTTTTCCTATGAGGAAAAAGGTAAACAAGGAGCACGCAGGTGTAATTTAGTTATACAAAAAACTTCACATAACATGATTTGGTGATTGCAATTCTAACTATTGATGGGCAGAGTCCTCCAAGAACAATCCCTGCTCACGAGAGTGATAAGATAAAATTCATGTCCTAAGTCTGATATGAGGGCATACAAAAATAACATTCATTTATCACATACGTGAGATTTCCAAAAAGCTTTTTCGAAGCTAGTTGTTGAGCTTCTTACCAAGCCACCGACCCAAATCCCTCACCAAATCCTTATCAAAAGATTTAATTTAAATGTTATGCAAATCAAATATTTTCTTCAAATATTTGGAACAATATATCTTCACCCAGACATAAAATTTCCCACTATCGCACAAAGCACATAGGGTTTGAAAACTCCAACAACATCTCTCAACTTCACCAAACCGACTCATGGGAGTGTGATTTTCTACGTAAATAGTCTATTGGTTGATTATTTAGGATGTTATTGAACATACCATGTTGTTAGTAGAATCTATGTTTGAAAAATGAAAATTTGTAATTTTTTGTAGTCATTTTCACAATATATAAAGTCGATAATAATTTGAGGTGATAATAAAAGGTTATAGTGTGAAAAATTTGTATACTAACTATATTTTAGAATATTCTATAATAAATGTATATATAATTAGATAAAAATAAAACTTGTAAGTATTTATGTCAAAAAAGAGATTACCACTAAATAAATGTTTATGTGGAAAATTTATATCCACAAAAAAAGTTAGCCATCACTTTTGTTGTGAATTGATAAACATCATTAAGTTGAAATTTCAAGTTTAGTGGGGTCCCATCATGATATACAACTTGCTTTCAAATATCAAGAGTTATGATAACAATAATGTCTATTCACATTCACATAGGATTGTCAGCATGATAGTTATGGTATAGATTTTAGGGTATAATCGAGGTATTCAATGGTCTAGTTATTAATTTCTATATTTACATCAAACAATAAATGTAGACAAATAAAAATGGTTTGATTGTAGTAGTAAACGTTCAACTAGATTTGTATTAATTGATAATGTTTGTTTTATGTTACTTAATATAGTTTAAATATGGTAATATAAGTTTTTTTTTTTGGTTCATTTTCATAGTGTTAATATTTTTTTTTTTTTATAGATATATAAGTTTAAACTTTGACATTTGACAATTAATCTTATCCCATGGCGTATAAGATTTCATTTCTCATAGTTATCTCCCAAATTCGGTTTAATATGAATGAATCTGATTCTGACTGTTCCAGAAATAATTTCTTTTCAAATTGCATTCCATTCATTCAATTCAATTATGGTGACTTGTTTGAAGATTGAAGGAGGTGGCCTCGCATTGAATGAATGGCGGACCCCGTCTGTAACAGTTTCCACGTCGCATGAGACGTGGGACTCGAACCGAATCCCTTTTGTCCTCTATCGCTGTCGGTTTCATATGCCCCGCCTTCTCTTATTTTTTCCTGATTTGAGTTTTTTAGGGGATGTTGAAAGGTCCACGGTTAGAGACAGTGACTATCCCCCAAGGCCTGGAATTCGATGGTCTGTGGACCATTTTTCCATATTTTAGTTGTAATTTACGATAACATCTACTCACATTCAAGTAGAGGATTGTTACCCTAACTAGCAATCGAATGCGAGCAATTCGATGACAATGCCGAAAGGGATTTAGTGCATGAAAAAATCAGTGGAGGGGCTGTAACAGAAAAAGAGAAAATGTAAAAGTGTCAGAAAGAAACTATAACATAAACAGTTTGTAAACATTTAATTGATAAGTTGTGAAACACTGGATGATAGAAATGTTATTATATTTACAATGAAAACTAAAATATTGTAGTAATAGGAATTAAGAATAATATATATGTTTTGTAAGGGATTTTTTTTTTTTCAAAAGTGCACTGAAGGGGCAAGGGAATATAGTCGAGTCTTCTCTTATTTTCATACATGGAGCAAAGTCTCGCAAGCCATTTTAGAGTATAGTTTGAAAGAGAAAGGAGGAGAAATACATAGATTTACAAGGGAGGGGACTTTAGAGATAGCAGTGAAGGTAATACCTTGTCTTTTAATTTCACCAATGTCAACGGTGGCTTTCTACAAAGTAAGATCTTGAGACTTGTGGATAATTAAAGCCCATGCCATTTTTATTGGTAGTTATCTATGATTCCCTATAGAATAGGTGACACAATAACATGTAAGGGATTGTTGGGATCCCAACATGGGCCAATGTATCTGTTATATTCAACGACAATAAATAAATGTAATTCCGGTGGTGTTAAGGAGTCTTCATAAACAATGTGTTCAATTTTTCCTCTTGAACCATTTACAAGACCAACCTCAACCCACAAGTTAGATGTAAGCACGACTTTTTGGTTTTTTAAAGAACTGTGTAGCAATTGATCATCATCAACCTCCCCTAAAACTTGTCTGGTGTTTTGTGCAATTGAACGAGTGATTGGAACATTAATTTTTTTTAACATATTGAGATTGCTGTGGTCGACTGAGTCATTCTTTGCAAATAAATGGGGGAGTCGTTAAAGCCCTGCTTTTCTTGAATAAAAAGCCAGGAATATGTTCGTGACATTAGGAGCTCCTAGTCCTTTAAGTGTGGAATTACATTGCAACATTGAGGAGTAATTGACGGAAGGAACTCTATTCCTGGGTGGAACCCTACTGACGGAAAACTATTTGCAACGAGATGGAAGTGTGAAATCCCCTCCAAAAGGTTGTGCCATAAGAGTGGATTTCATACAAGGGAATTTCCATGATAGGTAGAAGCTAGCCGAGGTCACCAATGAGGATCAACGATCTACTGCCAAATTCTGATGTTTTGAAATGGGGGAAAGATTCACGGAGCCAAAAGTCAATTTTAGCGAGCAACTTGGGTCCAATGAAACTCATCTCATTAATAAGAATATACTCAACATGCTTGAAGGATTCTTGAAAAGATGAAAAATCTTGTCCTTCTAAGGGTTTGAGTTCTTTTTTTGAGCTAAAATGTTGAATGTAGCCACACCACTAGGCACAAGCAAAAGAAGAGGTGAATTATTGTAAGATCCGACTATTGCAAGTGCTAATATGATAGAATTAATAAGATATGACTTTCCTATCCTATTGGTTCCTTGAATTATTAATATCAATGGTGGTATATTGCTTTTTCGTGAGAAATGGTGGAGAACAGTATTGAACACTAGTTTTTGCCATAGTGGGAAGGTGGAAGCAGGTGTTGTGGAAGGCCTGAACTATGCATGATATTAGAAATTCTCCTTTTCATTTCTATAAAATATGGATCAGCCTCCAGTAAAGAAACATGGAACAACATGAGTACTCTAATTGTGTTGGATGTCAAAGTCTTTGCGCCCCAACATATGTAGCTTGCCTAGTCTTATTCATTTTATGCGGCATAGTTGTGAAAGAAGATGCCACTCATCAAAATGAGTATGAGGATCTGTGGTGCTATCCTCAGAGTCAGATTCAAACTTGGAAAATCTTAGGGGGCGTCTTAGAGTGGAAAACATTCCCTGGATGATAATTTTTCTTAAATAGGTGGCAAGTTGAAATAATTTCTTTAGGGGTTTTGCCAATATCTAAAGAAATAATGTGAAAGGGCTTATATACGTCAAAATGAGTTCAGTCCAATAAAAGAGTTTAAAATACATCAAATTTTTTGTAGGCACTTGAAAGAATCTCAGGTAGATGCAAACAATAGATCAGTTGAGGCTCGCAAAACTTCCATTTATCGCCAGTACGGTATTTCCTATAAGTCTACTTCTCAAACCAATTGAATAAGAGATAATGTTTCCATATTTTTTGGTCGTTCCTTATAGGAATCAAGGAAGATAATTGCCTCTTGTATTTGGGACTTTGATTTAGTGACATGCCTCCAAACCTTCTTTCCCACATTCAAGGAAACAAATGAACAACTGCACAAAACAAGTGGCAATCTCTACAATGTGGCATGTTTCCTGTGCACTAATGTCATGCTAAACAAAACTCTCAGAATGAATTTTACGAATGGAAACTTGTGAAGGAAAGTATAGGTTAGAATCTCTTGAAATTTTAGAAAGTAATTTGGTGGTAGGTATTTGAACGTTGCTCATTCTTAGAAACATATTTTGCAATGTATTTTAAAACATCATTAAAAAGAAAGAATAGGTTGACAGTCAATGTTGGCCCTCCAAATAGATAGCATGATCTAGTTGTAGATATTCAACATGTCTTCATTTCTGGAAGGGACATACTTAATTATTCCATCATCCTCATCAAACAAGGTTGAGTCTGCCATAGGTAATTATATCAAAACTAGAGGCAATTATGTTTTTTTTCGCAAGCGTATTTGTTCTAAGAATTTTGTGTAGCGCAGAACATGATTCAACAACTCTTCAAGGTCTATGAGTGGAGAAGAAGACAAAATATGAGATGTGTCCAACAACAAAGGGTCATCTTAAATTGGTTGATGTAAAAAATTATACCAACTGTAGTTGTCCCAAGGATTCCAAGAAGACACGTATCTATCAAAGATTTTTTTGGTAGCCTTTACAAATGCAGGGTCTGTCCAATTGAGTTTTTTAATGTTTGGTGTATTTTCAATCCATAAGAAACCATGGATGTGTGCCAAACCTCTAATTTTCCATTCATAAGTATAGTCAACAAGGTTTGTAAATAACAAACACACAATTAAAGGGAAAACAACAAACATAAGTATTGTAGTACATGTATCAATATTCCTATGCCCCAAGGTTTTTTTTCCAAGACCTCTTCATGAAAGATTGTGAATTTGTGGTGCAAGTCTTACTAAAACACAGAAAGGGTTCAAGACAATGTTAAGGGTTATCCATCATTATGCAACATGAGCATCAAGGGGGAACACCGGGCATGAGTATTTGGAGGTCTCGCCATTTTGTATCCGCGACACTAAGAGTGAAGAAAAAAATAGGGGGGGCACCAATTGCTCAATTTTGTACGCAAGTTCGTTTATACTCTTTACCCAAAATGATTGTGTCCCTCGAAGATTCATCCCAAATTGCATCAAAATTTTTGGAAGGCCATCATTGGGCAAGTCTTGAATTATTTTTTGGAGGGCCTCTATAGTTTTTGGGATATTGTGTTTAATATTCTACTTCATGAATACTACTGAAATTACCTGACTTCTGTAGTGCATTTTAAGGTTGAGCAGAAAGTATCTTAACCAAGGGTGGGAGCCAAAGTGGTCATCACGGTACTGGATTAGTTGAAGAGAGTATTCATGCAAATTGACTTCTTTCAATTGTGGTTATTTGAACATAGTTGTACCTGTTGCAAATAAAATTGGAAAAGCCATGGATAACAAGCCTTCTATGTTGTATTCATTTATTGGTGGAAGAACAAGTTTAGGCCATTACAAAGTGAAGGGAATTTCATGGCCATGTGCATGCAATAATTTTTGAATTTTCTCTTCTTCTGTAACAAAATTTGGAATGGAGGGAACAAATGATGATGTTTGGTCCACCAGGTTAGGTGTTCCAGGATAATCATGATCATTAATGATTATATGATCTTCATATGGTTCTGGAAGATCTAATGTGATTGTGTTCAAAAAGGAGGAAACATCTATTGAGGTAGGACAAAAAGAGGCAAGAGTAGTATCATTGATCAACGCATCTTTGTAATATAGATCACGGGAAATTTTAAATTGTAAGGCTTCTTATACATGGGACTTACTAACATAAATGTCATAATTTATTAAATGGGGCCCTGTTCTTTGTATAAGGATAATGTCCAAATATCCAAGATGACGTGGAAAATATTTGGGTATGGGGGAAATATTTTATAGGAAACTTATGGTGTGGCCTGTGTATTTATATTATCCTCCAACCACTTGAATAACTTGCAAGATTGGGTTCACCCGATTGATTTAGCATTTCTTCGACTTGGGTCAAGGACTTTAGAACATAAGGTTTATGCCCTAGATCCATATTGTTCCATAAGGATAAATGATGTCCATTTGTTTCTATTTTGCATCTATTGCAAGTATGTAAGCCTTTAGACATGGGTGATTTCATGCCAGGCTAGTTTTCTAAATAGATAGAGAAAGTGTGGATCTTGGACAGTAAATATATCCTTCTTCAAAACATGCATTGAGATTTTGAAGAGAAAGCCAAGTTGGGGTATATTGAAGTTGTTATGAGGAAGAGGTATTATTGTTAACATGAATGTGTGTTGTTTGGGGGAAAACTAAGGACATTGTAACAGGATGCAAATTCAAATTTTGTGTATGAGGGTGATAAGAACTGCAATATAATATAAAAACACTGAATAATAAAATATGGAAATTAAATTCATTCAGGATATCTTTACATAGATGGAGCATACAATTTATAGTAGTTTGATCTCCTACAATGATGGAGTCAAACCTCATCTTCAATCCCTCATATCTCTCTCCATGAATCTCTCAGATTTACCCCTAGGATGTATCTCTCATCCCTTTATTATCTCACACACCAAAATAGCTACGTGAGTTGTTCTCACAACTCACCAATAATAAAAATATTACAAATATATTATTAATATGAGTTTTATAAACTCATTATTAATAATATTACATTTTATTTAATAATGTTACACAATATTTTGGTAACATTCACTCTCCTATTGTTAACATTATTAATTCCCAATATACACTCCCTTAATGTTGACATGGTACAACATAACTCCTTTTTCTACAACATGTTGCATGGGTTTGCCTCATAATCTGGATCAAAGAAAGGTGTGTAAACTTCCAACTGGCTGAATGTCTTTCTATACATGACCACAACTATGTGAAGGAACACATCCCGCATTTACTCCATGAAAAGAATGCACTCGACATTCCACTGGAGGATCATATTCATAAAGAAGGAAGGCAGTCAAAGGACTGGTACATCAGTAAAAGTTTATCTACCCTTTTACATCTGTGGTTTTCTGGATCTACCACCAACCCTTTCCAAATCTGCAATGTTTTCTACTAGGAGGTTACATATTTCTCACACATTACAATTGAATAGAAATGTGACATCTATTCTTATTACAAAAAATAAACACACAACTGCCACCACAACTTCATGTGGCCTTGTAGTTGGTGACTAACGAGAGGTCGCTGATTGACCTCCAGCCTACATTGCTTCCATCCTCCATAAAAATTCACTCTTTACTTAATACAAGAATTCTTCATCACTTTGTTGAGAATTTTTTTATCATTATTAGAGTGGGAAGACTTCATATCCCAATCATTTTCTTCGTCTTTTTATTTCAAAAATGAAGGCTTTATCCTTCAATTTACCATCAAGTAAATCTTGTGCTCTTTTCTTACAATACATAATACCATGTTCAGGAACATTACAATAATGACAAAGAAATTTTTGTGGAACTTTGGAGGTTTATTTTTGTCTAAAAGAAGGTTTGAATCTTCCTTTAGAATATGATTTGTTTCTAACATACATTGCAGTTTCTTCTAGATCAATCTTCTTGGTTCTATTTTCTTCTTCTATTAGAGAAGAAATTAAATTCTCTAGACTCGGATTTATTTTTCTGAAAGTAAAGACCATATTAGAATAGCTAGGAGGCATGCTATTAAGTAATACTATTTTTTCATCATCATCAAGCACATCAACTTTGATTCCAGCTAATTAATTTGAAATAGAACGAAACTTACTGATATGTTCCACCATACTTTCTCCTTCCTCCATTTTGAGTTCGAACAACTTTTTCTTGAGTGCCACTGTTGCACTCTCTATTTGTGACCCAAATAGTTTCTCAATGTAGTCTAGATCAAATGTGATGTCTTTTTTAGATCTATGTGATGCAGGTAGGCATAAGATAAACCTAGGCCAATAATCATCATTGTTTTTCACCTAATTGTGTTTGCTTTCATCTACCTGCATCACAAAATGGGACCACAATCTTCTTTCCACCTAACTGTGTTTGCTTTTGAGGATGTTGAACATGCTATTGCGAGGCCCAAATATATGATAAGTTGATTCCAAAAACCTTCTCCGATACAACTGATAAGAACTGTAATATAATATAAAAACACCGAATAATAAAATATGGAAATTAAATTCATTCATGATATCTTTACATAGATGGAGCATACAATTTATAGTAGTTTGACATCTTCAAATGATGGAGTCAAACCTCATCTTCAATCCCCCATAGCTCTCTCCATGAATATCTCAGACTTATCCCTGGGATATCTCTCTCATCCCTTTATTATCTCACACACCAAAATAGTTAAGTGAGTTATTGTCACAACTCACCAATAATAATACTATTACAACTAACTATATTATTAATATGAGTTTTATAAACTTGTTATTTATAATATTACATTTTATTTAATAATGTTACACAACATTTTGGTAACATAGGGTTATGGGTGTGTTCACATGTTTGGTGAAGGTTGTTGTTGGAAGTATTAGACTGAAATGTGGAAGAGGATGCTTAGAAGGAGGGCCTTATAATAGTTTCTCCTTTTCATCTAAATAGAGTTTCAAAGATTGCAGAAATGGATAGAAAATTTGTAATTTATGTAGGTGAAGACATCGAAGGAAGGAAGGATTGAACACGGATGTGAAATTTAATCTGTTGGGGTTAACACATTGGTTATATAGATAATATATCATATCTAAGCATACATACAAATAAAAACGGATATTCTACGAGAAGAAATACACAAAACAAGAGATATAAATCAATACTAGATTTAACATGGTTCACCTAGTGTGGGCTACGTGTACCAAGAAACAAGCCAATCTATTATCCAAAGCTTTCACAAGATATACAATTAAAGATTTATAATCTTCCACACCTGTTAGATGTACAACACTTTCTTTTTTCAAGCTTTTGATTCCTCTCCAAGAATTATCTCTCTCACAATTATTCTCACAATAATCATCAAATTTTAGCAAGTTCTTCTTAATTATTACTTCTAAACCCTATCTTTCATGCTTATATAGAAATATATAAACTTAGGGCACATAGCCATGCAATTAAAATCAATAGATCTACTTTACTACTAAAAATAGATCTAATTCTCGAGAGTTAAAAAAACACTCCAGCACAGGTAACCGATGTCGGTTAGCCCTAACAAATCATGGTTCCTCCTTGCTTGACTGATGTCAGTCCCTCCATAACTGATGACAATTACTATGTTTTCCAGAAATTTTCATATTGCATGTTAATCCGAAGCAATTAAGCTCCAAAAATCAACAATCTCCCACTTGGAGATTAACTACTACACCATACATGTACAACATCATTCTTGGATCCTTTCTTAGCTTTATTTCTTCCTCTTCAAGTCTCAAACTCGAAGACCAACAGAAGTGGAGTGTAGCTCCAAATTCTCCTTTGCTAACTACTTTCTGAGCATATCTGCAGGGTTCTCACTTGTATGAATCGTTTCTAGATTCAATTGCCCATCCTCCAATACCTACCGTATAAAGTGATACCTCAACTAAATGTGTTTCATTCTTGAATGAAACACTGAGTTATTTTCCAAATGAATTGCACTTTGAATTTCACTGAACAATTTACAATCACCTTGCTCCTTTCCCAACTCTTTCATGAACATACTCATCCATATCATCTCTTTGCTAGCCTCTGTAGCTGCAACATACGCTACCTTTGTAGTATACAAATCCACAGCCTTCTGCAATCTTGAAATCCAGCTAAGTGTCATCCCACCTACTATGAAAATATATCCAGTAGTGTTACTCCTACCATCCAGATCTCCAGCCATATCCGAATCAACATAGCCGCATAATGAGATACTCGAACCTCCATAACATAATTGGATGCTAGATGTTCATTTCAAATACCTGAGTATCCATTAGATTGTTTTCCAATGCTCTTTACATGGATTGGCCATATATCTTCTCACAAATCCCACTTCATGTGCAATGTTTGTTCTAGTACAAACCATAACATACATGAGACTCCCAACTGCTGAAGCATATGGCACTCATGTCATGTATTTTACCTTCTCATGTGATGAAGGGCACTGATCTTTTCTCAATTTCAAGTGTCTAGCCATTGGTGTACTAATAATTTTTGTATCTTGCATCTTGAATCTTTCTAAAACCATTTAGATATAATCCTCTAGAGACATAAAATTTATTGTTTTTCTTGTCTCTGTGTATTTGTATTGCAAGGATTCTTTTTACAGCTCCTAAATCCTTCATAGAAAATTTGTGAGCTAGATTTTCTTTAAGCTCACCAATGTCCTACATACTAGATCCTGCAATAAGCATATCATCCACACACAATAACAAAATAATATATATCCCATTATCAAGCTTCTTGAAATCAACACAATGGTCAGACTCACATCTCAAGTAACCATGCTCATGCATAAAAATATCAAACCTCATGTACCGTTGCCTTGGAGCTTGCTTGAGCCGATATAGTCTCTTTTTCAACCTACACACTAATTTCTCCTTACCCTTGACTTCATACCCAAGCAAATTTTGCATATAAATCTCTTCATCCAAATCACCATGAAGGAAAGCCATATTCACATCTAGTTTCTCTAAATGTAAATTCTCTACTGCAACTAAACTTAATACATAACAAATAGAAGTCATCTTAACAACAGGAGAAAATATTTCACCAAATTCAATACCCAATTTCCTTATAAATCCCTTTACTACAAGCCTTTCCTTGTACTTTTTCTATCCACCTTCTTCCTTGATCTTATAAACCCACTTGTTCTGTAATGTCCTCTTACCTACTGATAACTTAACCAAATCCCAAGTCTGGTTCTTTTCCAAGGAGTCCATCTCCTCATCCATGCAATGTTCCCACTATATGTGGATCTCATCTTGCATTGCTTCTTCAAAACTCTCTGGTTCACCATTATCAGTCAATAATAAATAAAATAGAGAAGGTGTAAATCTTTTTGGAGGTTTACTTACCCTTTGTGACCATCTCACAGGAGTTTGGGGTACCAGAAGCTCATTCTGGACCTCTTGGACATTTGTATCCAAATCTATTAGTGACTTACACCGATCACCTATAACCAATGTCGGTTCTAATAACCGATGTGGGTTGGGATCCTCTGTAACTGCTACCAGTTCTCATGACCAATGTCGGTCAGGGGTCAACCGACACTGGTTATTGTGTAACCCTATCGGTATTTATTTTAAATCTAAGAGTTCATTTTCATTCACAAACTTCTTAATCAGTTCATCTTTGGGTACTAAAATTTGATCACTGTACATTCTATTTTTATTCCATTCAATATCATGACTCCTAATCATTTTAGAATTCTCTAAATCCCAAAAACGGAATCCAAAATCACTAGATCCATAACCAATGAAAGTGTATCTCTTGGATTTTGCATCCAAATTTTTTTCTATTTTCCTTATCAATATGCACAAAATCTTCTAAACTAAAAACTTTAAGAAAAGAAAGATCTACTTTTTTTCCGGTCTAAGCTTCCTCTGGTATTCCTCCATCTAGTGAACTTGAAGGCCCGCAGTTAATCAAATAAACTGTTGTATCAAGTGCTTCTACCCAAAATTGCAAGGGCAATCCAAAATGTATTCTCATACTTCTAGCAAATTCCATGATTGTCCTATTCATTATTTCCACAACACCATTCTCCTGTGGTGTTCTTGGAACCATTCTTTCTCTATGTATCCCATTCACTGAACAATAATAATTGAAATCCTTGTTACAGTATTCACCACCATTTTCAAATCTAAAGCACTTTAACTTTGAATTTGTTTATTCTCAACAAGGGCTTTCCATCTTTTAAAAGTCTCAAAAACATCAGATTTATATTTAATATAATAAACCCATACCTTTCTTGTAGCATCATCAATGAAAGTAACATAATACTGGGATCCTTCATGAGAAGCTACCTAAAATGTTCCCCACACATCTAAGTGTACAAGCTCCAATTTCTGCTTTTTCTTAGTTGCCCCAACTCTGAGAAATCCCACTCTCTTTTGCTTTCCAAAGACACAATGCTCAAAGAAATCAAGATCTAAATCCTTCAAAAATAATAACTTACCCTTAGCCTTTAAGATTTGCATTCCTTTTCAACTCATATGGCCCAACCGATTATGAAACATACATGCATCTGAATCTGAAGTAGATAATGCAAAAAAGGAATCAATAATACAGGTAGATGAATATATTGTTCCTACTTTTTTATCTCTTACCACAGTAAAATAACCCTTGGTTAATTTCCAAGAGTCTCCTGTAAAAGTAACCATGCAACTAGCTTCACCTAGTTGCCCTGTAGAAATAAGATTTCTCCTGATATTGGCACATGCCTCACATATTTCAATACCCATGTATTTCCATTCTGAAATTTAAGATGAACTTCCCCTTTTCCAGTAATACTACAAGGTTCATCATCACCCAAATAAACATGCCCAAAATTTCCCTAGACATAATTTCTAAAATAACCCTTATTAGGAGTTATATGGAAAAAAGATCTTGAATTTAAAACCCATGATTCAATTCTATTATCTAAAGAAAGAATAAGAGAATCTTGCATTACCTCTTCTTCAACAAGATTGGCTTCTTTACCTTTGTTTGGTTGTTGGTTCTCTTTATCCTTTGACCAACAATATTTCTTTACATGCCCTTTCTTTCCACATTTCCAACAAGTAATTCCCTTACCTATGGATTTGGATATGTTATCCATTGAATTTGATTTCCCATTACTCTTATTCTTGGATCTCTCCTTCTACCTGCCTCTTCTTTCTACATTCAAAGCATTCCCAGATGAGGATTCCTCTGTAATCTTCCTGTGAATTTATTCATTCAATATTATACTAACTACATCATCAAACTTCAAAACATTATTAACAGATGTTGTATTACTAACAACCACTACCAAGTTATCCCAACTATCAAGCAAAGAACATAAGAATAAAAGTTCTTTCACTTTTTCATCAAATAGTATATCAACCAATTTTAACTGATTTACAATAGATCTGAAACCATTCAAATTACTATATGTAGATCCACCTTCATGCATCTTAGAACTAAATATTTTCTTCATCAAATAAACTTTATTTGAAGCACTAGGTTTTTCATATAAATTAGCAAGAGATTTCAATAACCCTACCGTAGAAGTCGCTTATGTAATATTGGAAGCCACGGACGCTGCCAAGCTCAATCTTATAGATCTCAAAGCCTTTCTGTTAAGAATCTTCTATTCTTCATCAATCATATTTGTAGGTCTAGACTTCTCATCCAACGGTAAATACAAATCTCTTTGATACAAATAATCCTCAATCTACATCTTCCATAATTTATAATTTTGGTTGTCAAACTTCTCTACCCTATATATGTTTTCTTCTTCCATTGTTGTAGCTCCCGCTCAATCAGAAAATCCTCTCTGAGTAAATCAGTCAACACACAAAACCATCAAACAAATCTCTGATACCAGTTGTTAGGGTTAACATACCAGTTGTACAGATAATATATCAGATCTACACATACATGCAAATAAAAGTGGATATTCTACTAGAAGAAATAAAAAAAACAAGAGATATAAATCAACACCATATTTAACATGGTTCACCCAGTGTTGGCTACGTCTACCAAGAAACAAACCAATCTATTATCCAAAGCTTTCATGAGATATACAATTGAATATTTACATTCTTCCACACCTCTCAGATGTACAACACTTTATTTTTTCAAGATTTTGATTCCTCTCCAAGAATTCTCTCTCTCAAAATAATCATCAAATTTTGCAAGTTCTTCTTAATTATTACTTCTAAACCCTGGATTTCATGGTTATATATGTGTATATAAACTTAGGGAACTTAGCCATGCAATTACAATCAATAGATATGCTTTAATACTAAAAATAGATCTAATTCCTGAGAGTTAAATAAAACACTCTCGCACAGGTAATTGATGTTGATTAGCCCTAACCGATGACGGTTCCTCCTTGCCTGACTGATGCCGATCATAGGTGACTGATTCCAGTCCCTCCATAGTCGATGACAATTACTATGTTTTCTAGCAAGTTTCATATTGCATGCTAATCCGAAATAATTGAGCTCCACAACTCAATATACTCTCCATATATTCTTGTTGATGGATGTCTATTAAAAATTACCCTATGTTCAAACTAGAAGCCAAGAAAGGTGAAACAAACATGGGCATATGGGAAAAAATTTGAATTTGTTGGATATAATTGCATCCTGGTTGTTTTTGAGCATTGTAATGGCGGTATTGAGAGACATTTATGAGGTACCTATGACATGAGTCATGTTCTTGTCATCAGGCTTAGATTTCAGGAGTCAACATCGGGATGAAAGATAATCCCTACAAAAAAGGTGAATCGGTAAGGACCAATGCATTGTTAAGAGTGTTGCATACATTTGAATAAAGAAAAAAAGATCAACACTTTTTTCATTGCATTTGATTACTTCAAGAGAATGTCCAACAAACAGAAAACATAATTTTATTCAAAACTATTAGAGATATGCATAAATAGTAGAACAAAGCTATATGCCTTTAGGTTTTATTGGTAATGATAAATGGTGATGAGAATAATCAAACAATATTGTAAAATACAACCACAAACATAAATTGCACTTCTTTGCCATTTTTTAGATAGTAGAGGAGGAAAAAAAAGATTTTTTTTCTTGTAACAGAACAAAAATAACTCAGAAATTTATAAGCAATGAAAGTATTTGTTTACATACAAAAATAAAGAAGTAAAATTCTTGCCAAATATAGTTAGTGTTTAGGGCATGATACAAAATCTGTTGCACACAGTTTGTAAATAACTTTCTTTATAATAAATGATAGGGAAAAGAAGTACAATTTTCTAATATCTTGGAATAAAGAATGAAATATTTTAGTTGTTTGTTTCCATGATATGCTATTATTTTGAGGGAAAGTGTCAAAATGAATTTGTGGTCAATGATATGGCTTGCAATTTTGGTTGTTGTTTCATCTTATATGGACAAGAACTAAAGGTCCCTAGCTATGATACATGTTGTCCAAAATTACACCCCATGTAGTTTTGAACAAGTCATCAAAAATGGACATAGACATTTTTTTCTTAGGAAATTCGCTCAAGACTAAGTTAGCCTTCCACAAAGTGCATTCATGTAGTGTTATGTGGGTTCTCCTAACCTGTACAACAAGGGAGCATCAAGTAGAGAAAAAGGTGGATTTTTTACAGAGATAATGTTTCACAGAGGTGTGTTAGTCTTTCACAACAATAAGGGAGTCAATCTTCCATGGGAACCAAATCAGTCTCTCGGTGGTCAAAGGAAAGTCAGAACGTCATAGGGTTTCATGTCACGAAAATTGGAAAATCAGATAAGGATGAGATTTGTGGAGCATGCAAAGGAATGAGAAGCTTAGTGTTTCATATTATGGAGAAACATGGTGTCACATGGACTCAGAAACACATAGCATTCCATAGAGATTGTCAATTTTTTAGAACAAAGGATAAGGCCCACCAAGAAGAAATTGTAATGCAAAGATGAAGTTTCGAAAGGCACCACATGAAAAAGGAAAGGAAAGTTCAAATGTGACTAAGGTTGGAAACCATGAGACACTGACTTAGTATCCTGCAAGTTTCTCAATTAATGTGATTCCAAGGGTTCTCATAGAGCCATGGAACGAAGGAACATAGTTGCACATAAGGTCCCTTGCAATAAGAAAGAAGACCCTCATGGCATAGGATAAAATATGAAGGAAAATCTTGGAATTTTTTCAAAGCCGCAACAGAAGCCATGAAACATTCAAAGCTGAACAACAAGGAAAGAACAAGGGAAACCATGAAACATCAAAATCCTATGGATTTCACATAAGAGCCATGCCTAATTTGAAAGTCAATGTTCATTCACTCCAAATATAATTTAATAAAATATGGGCATTGTTTCCTCTCATGTAAAATCTGATGGCATGCGATAGAATCCATGTCAGGCACCCATAGTTCTATGAACATATCTATGGTGATTGGTCCTTGGTGGTTGAATCCCTCTTCTGTCAGCACCTCTCTCTCCTTCCCTATTCTTTTAATTTTTCTATAAGTATAGAACTCATTCATTGTAAAAGGATCCCTCTTATGTTGTAATGACACCATGCCAAAATGTTGTCTGAATTCCCATGAGTTTTAGACATTAGATTTGGTATCTGCAATGTATTTTGTCTTCTTCCATGAATATAACCGATTGTGCATATTTTAAGCAATAAAATCTCATGTTATGGATCTATTTCCACCCTATACTTGCATTTTTACATTCTTTCCTATCTTTTCCCTCTATTGCACATAGTTCATGTTTTTTTACTTGTAGGATTTCCATTTTTGTGTGTTATAATTGAATGGGAAGGGTTAGCTTACACATTTTTGGGTTTGTGGCACATATGTCTTCTCTCTCACCCTGTGTTTTCTTCCCTTTCTTCTCCTCATGGAAAGTGATCACCCTTTTTTTGGGTACTATCCCCACCCCTTTTAGCTTAGGATTTTCTTTTTATATATATATCTCTCTCTCCTTGGTTCCTTGGATGTGTTTGTGTAGGTTAACTGTAAGAGTAGTTTTAGAAATAGGTTATATGGTGTTCCATGGGTTATATTAACTCAAAAAATAGAGGAAGTTGGCATTCTCTAGATTTTTGTCTCAAGATGCAAGTCCCACACTTGGAGACAGTCCCATATTGGCCTAAGATTCATGATCTCCCATGATTCAGGCTAGGGCGCAATTTTGAGCTGCAATAGTTATGGTATGCTGGGTGAGACAAGTTTGAAGCACTCTACAACTTGAATTCACTAAATTTTATGTGTTCTTTGTGATATTCAACCTTTTGAGGTATTTCTCAACACATATGGTGACTCCAATGATCCAAATAACCCATTTATCTCATCCACAAACCCTTTCCCTTTCTTCCATCCTCCCCTCCACCTTTCCACTCATTTCATGTTTCCATTTCATTCCTAGTTCTTCAAAGATATCTTTTATTCCCCCATTTCAGTTTTATTCCTAACCATTTGTAGTAGTGGGATGATATTCCAAAAACAACCCTGATAAAATTTCCTCTTTTCCATAAAAATGGAGATCAATATCCTATTGATCATAATCAAGACATATCCAACCATTGTGCCATTCACAATATCAGAGAAGAAAACATTTTCCTAAGACTTATTGCTTCATGATTTAGAGGTAAAGCAAGATAATGGTATAGTAGTTTGGAACCTTAATCCATTTCCACATGGGATCAATTGGGAGAGAAACTACACAACTAGTTTAAGTTGGATACAGATGGCATTTCTCTCATGGAGCACCTCAGCAAAATACATCAGGATTCAATGGAGTATATCTCAGAGTTCAACATCAGATTCAAAAGGACTTGGAGAATAATCAGTTAATACTTTAGACCCTCAGAAGGTATGACATTCTTTTATTATTTGATGTCCTTGGATGTTGATTAGGCTGTATTGATCCAAGCTCTAGGAGAAAACACTCTTTCTTAGGATTTTAACATTGTCATAAAAGCTGAGAAGATTCTTATTCATGATGGCCAAAGTAAACCCATCCCCATTGCTCCCTTTATTCCCTCACCTTCCAAATCATCTTTGTCAAATAATGTAATTAATCAAAAATCCCTTTCTTATGTCTCATCTCCAATCAATTTCACTAAATATGATAAGTATAAACCAGTTGAAGATTGGTATGATTATGATTGGGAGGATGAGATTGTGAAAAATGTACAAAGGAGGGAATTTTATTTAAAGAGAGATAAGTTAGAATAATAGGATGCAGATCCAAGTGTGGAGGAAAAATTGTTTGCAGAAGAAGCAAAACATAGTTCAAACTAGCTTGTAAACATCCACAATAAAGAGGAAAGTCTGCATGATGACTGTACGCACCTAAATTACACATGTTCTACATCAACAATATTGTAAAAGTCTCTAATGATGGAATTTCCCTTTTCTAGAACAATAATGAGATCTAGATTCTTTCCCCTCTCTTTTAACATGCTTAATTTTTTTATTTATCCTTGTCTCAAAGTTTTCTTTCTTTTTGAGTCATATTTTGCTTATTGCGAGGTTATCGTGAATTTAAGTTATGAAACCACCATGGTGGTTACGTAACCACCATGATGGTTATGTAACCTCTGGTATACCTAGATTAGTGGTTGCATAACCAATGGTCTACTCAGACTAGTGGTTCCATGTGCATTTATCTGACCTATGTGTTCTAAATGCGTGTCTCAAGTTTGTGAGTGTCTTTCTCGCCTGTTTCTTAACCATTTCACTTGATTTATAGCTTGTTGGATATATATTGAACTCCTTTTCTCTGTTTACTATTATTATAATGTTGAATGCCTCTCTTTTGGATGATTTGACACTTCTTGATTTCCAAGTTTGCTAAAATTCTTCTTTGCCATTTTTCTATGAAAACCAATTTTTTTCCTGTATGATGGGTTGAATTATTTTTATTTAAATTACATCGTTAATCTAGCAAAATCCTTCTAGAAATTATGTAAAAAACACTATACATTGCTTTTTTACTTCTCACTTGCAGTTCTGATCAATTTTTCTGCAACCAGTCTACTCCAACGTCTTGTTGATTTCTTCTACAACTAGTCAACATTGTTCTCTAGATCACTTGGACTCTCATCTATGGAAAGGAAGATGAGGATACAAAGGAATCATCACCAAAATTGGAATTTGTCATAGTTCTACAATAACCAAGATGGGTGTGTATTTACAATTTCTTCAAAGATTTCATTTTATAATATTGTCGTTAAAACCAAAAGAAGCAATACACTTGTTTTTAAGAGGTAGAATTCATAATTTTATTCATTACTAGAAATAGTCTTCCATTGATATATTTTTTGCATCTTATCCTATTGATCTGCACAGGAAATAATTTGGAGAAGGATTTTTTACTAGATTTTCTTCACTTATTTGTTTTAGATCATCGACATATTTCAATTTCTTCATCCCTTGATTTGTGTGCATACAAAAAACATTCCATGGATATCTTCTTCCTTTCTTATCCCAGTGGGTTTGCAAGGGAAAGAATCTTGAGGAATTTTTTGTGTTTATGTTTGTCATTTTAATTCTTCGTTGTTAGTTTACCTGTGCAATTTTTTTGTTTTACTGTGGAAGTCTCAAGAGAAAGAGGAAATTACTTATGAGAAGCTTTATTTCTTCTTGTTATTATAAGGTGAAGCAATTAGAAGAAGTTATATTTCCACAATTATAAATTAGAATAAAGATTTCTTTAAATTGGATTTAGCCTCACATACTACAACATAGGAATAGCTACATTCGGATATTCCCTATTTGTTTTATTTATTGTTAGAAGTAGATTGTTTTATTTAGATTAGTTTATTTGTATGTGTCTTTAGATTTATTTAATTTAATTTACAATAACCAGAAAAGTACAAAAAATATAGATTAGAAGTTAAAGTAGATTCATTTAAAACCTCATTGAAAATACAAAAACAATGAGGTAGTTTGCTTTACTTTGTGTTAATTAAATATTTAAACGTCAAAATTAGTTAATTAAATGGATAAATTGATCATATTTTACTTAATTAAAGTTTATTTGTTTTGTTTAATTAAATTTAGGAATTAAATATCATTTATATTGGAAAGAACACAAATTTTATTTCCCTAGTGGCCTAAGCGACTTGAACTTAGCTTTTAGCCCCTTTATTGACCATTGTGTGTTAGTGTTGTCATTGATGTCAAGTACATTGATGGAAAAGGGTGGCATAGAGTCATATGTGTCTCCATGAGGTGTTGGTAAAAGGTCAAAGATGAAGGTTAATTGATAGTGTTATGTTTGGTAATTTTCTATGAGGTCCTGTAACATGGTTCATTGTGTATGGTCATAGTTTGAGTCCTACCAAATTGAATGAAGGTTTTCATAAGGTAAATAATGGTTGGTATGATGTTTCAAGAGTTTCTAAGAGTCTATATGAGGTCAATTTGGTCAGTTCATGGTTTGTCTTGGTGTGAAACAATCATTTTAGGTCTATTTCTAGTCCCAAAGCATGTAGAATGAGTTAGAGGTATGAGTTTTGGAGCTAATCAGTCCTATCCAAGAATGGAAAAGGTAATGTGACATGATATAGAAGGTATATGATGAGTTTTAGGTAATCTCTCAATGGTTGGAAAGTGTTTTATGGTCTTTGGGAAAAAAGTAGGTGAAGATAAGGCAATATATCATAAGTAAGTTGCTATGGATAGAGAGTTTCAGACTTATTTGAGCCAGATTGTGGGAATGGAAAGATATATGATGTTTTAGTGATGCTTCATGACAATTTTTTAGGTCATTATAAAGAAGACTTTGAAAGATATGAAGATTTTGGAAAAATCGGGTATTCTAGTGTGTGATTTTGAGGTAAAAGTTGACCTTTTGATGCTCATTGTGAATTTATGTTTTTCATGGGACCCAGATGTTTTCAGGGATTTTTTCCATGGAAATAATAAGTTTTAGAAAAAAAATTAGGTGGTTTGATCATCTTATGAATGATCGTTAAGAAGATAAGTTGCTTTGAAACCCTACCTAAACCCTAGCTCGAAGTGAGTTTGAGAAAAAGGAGTGTAATGATTCCTTTTTTATTCATTTTTTAAAGTGATGATTGGATTTTGTAGAGGACTCCTTAATGTTTCCAAAAAGGTAAGATAGTGCTTTTGATTGTATGTGGACCCCACTCAAAAATGCTGGTTTATGAAGAAGTTCAATTTGTGGAAAAGTTTCTCAAAAAGGGTAAGAAATAAATATATTTTTTTTAATCTTGGGAGTTGTTATAAATTTACATGATGGTTTCACATCATGGTTGGGGTCCTAGAGGGAAAAGTGTGCCCCATTTATGAAGACTAGTCCTTGATACCAAAAAGGACAGTTTTTGAGGAGTTTCAGAGATTGACCTGGTTAAGCCCTTCCTCTTAGAGTTGGAAATAAATTTTAGATGTTATAGAAAGTAAATTTATAGGTATTTCTAATGTTTTTTTTTGTCTCTTGATGATGAGTTTTGATAGGCAAACCATCTCAGTTTGTGAAAAATAAAGTTTTTTGTTTCTCAGGACAATATTTCTCTGACTAGAAGATGGCGGTAGAAGATGCATGAGATGGATTATTCTATGATTTATATCATTTTGAGAGTGAAGAGGGATGAATTTTGTTTCTATTTAAGTCCTTTTTAGGTCTTGAAAGTGGCAGCAAGGGTGCAAACCAGTTGAGTTCCTAAAACTTCTTTTTGGGAAGTTTTGTTTGGTAAAGAGGAAAGTGAGTGTGGTTTGCATGTATGGATGTTTTGTAATCTCTAGAAAGCATAGATGTGATATAAATTATAATTTATTTCCAATAAGTGGTTAAATATAATATTTGATATGTTCTTGGGTGATCTAGAGCTCTATAGGTGAAGACTAGTTCTTGGAAACAATTTTTATAAGAAGGATATGAGCCTTGTCAATAGAGTTATGAAAAATTTGATTAGTGGAAGGTAATGTATGACCATGGATGATGTTTTTTGTGTCATATTTGAAATTTGTGAGTTATTTTGTATCCTGAATAATCATGATGAGGATGTTTTTGGTCTTTGATGAATAAGGTGATGGGGTTTTGAGCCATTTTAAGCTTATATGGTGTGTTTGAGCATGACCAACCTACTTGGGTCCATCTTATGAGTTGCTATTATTTTAGTGTTATTTTTTTATGTGGTAATGGTCAAGATAATTGATCTGTACTGAAATTCCTTATTTTTTTGAGTTGGAAATCGTATAAAAGTGAAGTTTTGGTTCAAATTTGAACTAGTTGAATAAGAGGGAAAAATATGACCTACATGAGAGTGTGAAAGATGTTCAAGGGAATGAAATTAGAGATGAAAATGTGCATGAAAAAATATTAAGAAGGTTATAAATCTTGAATGCAAAGGTTTAAAGCCAAATCATTCTAAGGAAGGAGAAGAATAGAGCGAGTTGAAGGAATGAGGGTTTGAAGAGAGTTTGAAGGTGTGTGAGCTGAATAGGTGATCTCAATCAGTTGTGGAAGAAACATTACATTAGATATATTCATCCAAAATTTGGTTGAGTTTGTTATTAATAATATTATGGGGTTGTAGCCTCCTTGCGGTGTTGGTTCTTCACTAAATAAAGGGTTGGTGATCCTCGTAGGGTTAGAACTCTACTAGACTAGGGGTTGGTGCTCCTTGTGGGGTTGGTACCTATCAGAGGTTGGTACTCTTTTTGAATTTTTTACTTCACTAAATTTATTTTATTTGTGTAAAATAAGTAGAGGTTCAGTGGGTTTTCTTCCCCTTGAGGGTTTCCCACTTATATATGGTGTTCATGTGTTGTGTATATTGTTTCATGCTCTTATGATTGAATCTTTCTTATCTTAATAAGGTCACATGGTTATGTATGATGAATGGAAAACTTAAATTATGAATTCATGGTTTGGTTTATAATGAAGTAAAAATCGTTCAATGACTGATTCACCCCCTTCTTAGTCATTGTGATTCTAACAATTGGTATCAGAGTTGGTCCTTATGAAGAAAATTTTACAACTTGAAGGAAATCCTCTTGAAGCACAGGTATGATAGATAATCAAGATCAAGTTGAAGATAATCCATTGGTTAGGATGAGATCATGTCTTGAAAATCATTAAGGTTTGACATTTGGTATTAATGTTCTTGGTATGTGTGCTCTCAATTTCCAATCCAACTAATGAGAAGAACTGGTGAAGGTGTCAAAGCAAGTATTTGTGTTGATTTTTAAGTAAGGATTGCCCTAAAGATAAGGATGGTGTAGTTGGATATGACCTAAGGTTGATTATCTTGAATGTGCTCTTGATGCTTGTAGTCCCAAACAAGAAGATAAAAGTGATGATTGATGACCTATAGGTAGAAGAAGTATGTTTTGAAACCATATTCTTGGAGACTAGCTATGAAATGATCCAAGAGTATCTTGAAGTAGATTTGGATTAAACCATAACCAAGGAAATTAGTCTATAAATTTAGACAATTAGGAGTTTTGAAGCATGATATTTCCATTGATAAGTGTTGAAAATTCAATTTTTAAAGGAAATTTGTAGGGTTTGAAGTAAATAAGGGTTTGAAATTCTAAAGAGAGGAGCTAGCTAATGATCCATCATTCCATCCAACGAGGTTTTTGTGCATTCTCTTTGAATATTTATTCTTGTTCAAAAAAGAGGTCATAGGTTAGTCGAAAAGTGGAGGAAAGAGCTAATAAGTTCAAATTTCTTGGAGTATTGAAAAGGTTGTTAATTTCTTGAGAAGGAGATGATAGAAATCCACAATATTTTACTCAGTGCTGCATGGAGATCCCTAAGTTGTTGATCCATCAAAGTATGTCAATCCTACCTCATCTTGTGTCATGCTTGATGATTTTTTTGTGTAACAGAATGTTATCTTGTTATCTCAAAGAAACTCATCAATTTATCTTCATATGCAATGAACTATATTATTATACATTCATGAAGTCATGTCAAAAGTCTCATGTTTCGAGGTAGTGTCTTAAGGCCAATGTGTTGGGCACCCCAACAGAAGTTTGTTTCTTAATTTGACATCATTAAAAGGAGCATGTAAATTAATTTTAGGTGAGTTTTCATGAGTTTTAAGGTTTGTAACAAATTTTAAAGCACTCAAAGTAATGAGAAATTATGTTTCTAGCTTCTAGAAAAGTGTATGATTTGTGTTAAGAGTTGTTTTAAGTCTATCATGCTTAGTCATAAAAGTATGAGGTCTCTAAGAGTGTCTTCAAGATGATTTTGAGTCCATGAGTCTGTTCCAAGTCTATCAAGGTATGAGGGTCTAAGAAAGTGTTGATAGAATGTGGCACAAAGTGTGTGTTGGACAGAGTATGTGGTTGAGAATGTCTTAGGTCCTAGAATAAATTAATCTAAGAGAGTATAGTCTATGTTGTCCATCAAAGTGTCAAAAATAACTTATGCTTCATGGAGATGATATGGAAAATGTATAAGAGTGAATTCATGAAGAATATAGGTTCAAGGGTATTCAAATAATGTTGAATACTTGGTCAAGTTGAATTATACTCTAAGGCCTAATTTGGTGACTCTATTTCTGAGATGTCAAGACAAAGACAATCTTGTTCTGAACTATTGAAGGATTAGTGAAGAAGACAAGATGATCTCAAGGAAGTGTCAATTTTTTCATAGTACTATGAAAGAGGATGCTTAAAATCATATGAAGAAATGACTATATGAAGAGGTGTATGAAAGTTGTTTGAAAGATCAAGAAGGTTTGAAAAGATAAAATGATCAAGTTTTTCCAATCATGGAATATGTTAAGGGAAACATCAAAGAGGTCAAGTATTAGTATTTTGAATGTATATATTTATGAGAATGATGAGCTCAAAGAAGGTTAGTATTGAGCTTCAAGTAAGGTTTTCAGAGTAAAGGGAAGATGTTACAGGTGGTAGTAAGGTTTGAGAGTACAAATAAGGTTTGAGTATACTTCATGAACGTATGTCAATGTTTTTTAACTCCTCTAACTCTTAGTATTGTTGCTATTAATAAATTTGAAGGATACCAAGGAAGTTCTAGGTCTATACCCTCTTGAGACAAAGCCATCATATTGTTTGAAGGATTGTAATATAATTTTTTCCCAGATCTATGAAGTTTGATTGATTATTTAAAAAAAAAGAATTAGGGGTCTTGTCATGACTTGTAGAAATATGTAGGTTCATTGATGACTCTACAATTGTGTATGTATATGGATTTTCTAGGTATGAACAAAGCAATAAGGAAGTGTCTCTATGTTCTAAGATGAAGGATATTGAAATGAGTTAATTTGAAGGCATATAAAGTTGTTTTTCCCATGTACTTAGTGTCCATAGCCTTGAACCAATGTGAAGAACATGAGAACAAAGTATAAAATATGATCTGAGGGATAAAAAAGTGTCATCGGGTGGTCTTCAAAGTTGATCTAGTGGTTGACCCCAGGGAGAGCTTGGATAAATCAAGAAAGAATTATTTGAGAAGGCCATCAAAGTCTGAAAAGATCAAGGTATGTCTCTATTTTCATCTTTAAGGGCTTGCATAAGAGTTAAATGGTTGATATTCATGTGATAAAGACTTGAGGATTTCTCGAAGATGTTAGTATATGGTTTTTATGTAAGAAGAGTAATCCAAACAATAAGATAGATGAAGTATGTGTATAGGTTGTGGGATAATGCGTTATGAAATATGAATACCTTATTGAGCTTGTTTTCCAGAAGATTCATGAAGTATTATTTTTTAATGGCATCAATAAATGGTCTAATTGAGTAGGGTATGGTAAACATCCTAAGTATGTTTTCATGGTGCATCAAAAGAATGTGCTCTTTATTATGTGACATAGTAAGGTATCAGACAGAGCATTTAATTCATGTAGTTGTGTACATGAATCAAGAAATTTGAATATAGTTCTATCCTATTAAGTGTTAGTTGTTTATCCAAGCAAGAGAAGAATGTACTCTCAGTTAAGTGATATGTGTTGAAGATTTCTAGTGCTCTATGAAAGAGGTGAAGTTGTGTTCATTTTACAATTCATGAGTTCATATATGTCTCTAAGGTTATGTCTTAGTCTATGTTTAGTAAGTTTGTGACTTTAATGCCCTAAGGATGTTCCATTTATGAGTAAGTGAATTAAAATGAGGTTGTTAAATTATACATTGACAGACTAATATGGCCAATACACAATCATAGCTATGTTAAGTATTTGTTAATCTAAGAAGAAACATAGTCTAAGCAAGATGTTTATCATGGTTAATGATCTTGAAGTGCTTATCACTCTTGAAATATTTGGTGAGATATATCTCAAGTCCCTTTTGAAGGATTCTAGAAGGAAATAATGGAGAAAGTATGTTTAGAGGTTTGTTTGTGCAATGGAGGAGTGAGTTTCTATTGAAGGTGGTGTATGGGAAGTGTCTAGAAGTTAGATCAGAGTTCAAATCCTTGTTGTATAATTGTGAAGGATGAGGAAATGTAGTTATGATGTCAGAAATACTTGTAGGATTGTTGCAGCCTTAAAAGAAGGGGCCGAGGTTTAGGAAATTATGAAGACATCTTGTGTAAAATCCAAGAAAGAGTATTGTCAGTAATTGAACTATGAGTCAAGTTTTGGTGAAAGAATCCCATGAGGAATATTTCATTGATTTAATTTATCTAAGAAGGTGTATAGGTATTAAGTGTCAAAACATTAGGTCATCGTGCCATCTACAAGATGTCTGTGATATAAGTGGAAAGAAAAAGAAGAGACCTCAACATGTTTGATATCTGCTCTGAGCTCAATATGCATAGTTAGGGGAACTGAAGTATGTTCAGCATCTAATTATGGTCAAGAAGGATTGATTGTGCTCGAGAGGTCCTGTTTGGCTAAGTTCAGTGTTGATGAGTACTTGAATGTATAACTTGCATGGAGAGCTTTCATATGATCTAAGAAGCAAGTATAATTGACATGCAAGGACATGACAGTAATACACTGAAGTAATGCTTTCGGTTTTGAGGACAATTAAGTTTGATGATCTTCATTATGATTGGAAAAGGTATGAACATTCAGTTTGGCTTTGTATATTAGAATATGGTGATATCTAGTCAGGGGGAGCTCATGGAAGTTGTTTTACTTGTTCAAGATTTCTCTTGTTTCATGAAGAATTTTGACAAGGAATGCACTGAAGGAGTTTTTTAGGGACATTGGTCCTTAAGGTTGGCTAGTTTGATAAACTTGGAGGAAAAAATTATGTTCTCAAGCAAGATTTAGGTCTAAAAAGAGGATACTTGGAATATGGATGAAGATAGAATATGAAGATGTCAGATCAGAGGGAGCTATGTTTTGAAATCTCATTTCATTAGGTCTATGGATCATCATATGTCTATTAAAGAAGGACAAGAAAAGATAGAGTACAATCCAAGTGGAGATCCATTTGAAGCAAGTAAGTCAAGTCTAGTACATTGTTTTCATTGTGTCTTGTCTAGTATTTTCATTTTCTAATGTCTCTGTCATCATTGTATCCTTTTTTATAGATGTTAAAGGGGGAGAGAATCATCGGAAACATGGGAAATGACATCTAGTAGGTATGTTTTGTCTTATGGTTGTCACCATTAATGTTTTTGAAGGTAGTTTACATCAATGACAAAGGGGGAGATTGTTGGCCATTGTGTGTTAGTGTTGCCATTAATGTCAAGTATATTGATGGAAAAGGGTGTCATGGTATCATATGTGTCTCCATGAGGTTTTGTAAATCAAGGTCAAGTATGAAGGTTGATTGATAGTGTAAAGATTTGGTCAATGTTGTCATGAGTGTTTAGTAGTATGGTTTCATAGTGAATGGTGCATAGCATGGAGTCCTGTCATTGTATGAGTCCAAATGGTTGCTCATGAATTCCATAATGGACCATGAGTATGTATTTCAGAGGTGTATATGTGTCTACATTGAGGCCAACATGGTCATTTCATGGGGTGTCTTGGTTTGAAGTCAAGTCATTTTAAGACCTATTCATAGTCCTACAACATGAAAAATGAGTATGGAGGTATGATATTTGGAATTTGATTAGTATTTTTTGGAGCATGGTATAAGGAAATGGTGATAATTTATATAGCATAGTGTACAAGGATTTTCAGATCATTTTTCAAAGGTTTGATAGTGTTTCATGGTTCTTTGGAAAAAAAAACAGGTGAAGACAAGCTGAGATAACAAAGGTAGGTCATTGTGGTTGGAGAGTTACATGAATATTTGAGATATATGGTGAGTATGGAAAGTTAGAGGATGTTTTCATGATGCTTCATGAAAATGTTTAGGTCAGAGTGAAGCAAATTTTGCAAGATATGAATATTTTGGAAAAACTGGGGTTTCTAGAATGTGATTTTGAGGTAAAAGTTGACCTTCTGATGTTCATTGTGGACTAAATGATTTACATGGGAAAATGAGATATATGAAATATATTTTTCCATGGTTAACTATTAGATAGGTTTATTAAAAATAATGAGGTGGTTTTATTGTCGCATTTTTATGAATGATTGTTAAGAAGATAAGTTGTTTTAAAACGATAGTTAAACCCTAGATCAAAGCGACTTAGAGGAAGTTGAGTATATTGAGAATGTTTTGTTTTATTTTTATAAATTGATGATTGGAGGTTATATATGATTCCTCCACATTTCCATAAAGGTAAGATAGAGAATGTGATTATATGTGGGCCCCACCCAAAAATGAAACTTTCTGAAGATGTTTAGTTTGTTGAAAATTTTCTCAAAGAAAGTATAAAATAAATTGATTTTATTTTTATAGCCTGGGATTTTTTATACATGTCCATGATGGTTTCAGATTCATGCTTTGAGGTCCTAGAGGGAAAACTGTTCCCTATTTATGAAGACTGGTCTTTAAGACCAAAAAGGGAAGTTTTAGATTAGTCTAAGAGATTGATTTGGTTGAAGGCATTCCACTTGGATTTGTAAGTAAATGTTAGATGTTATGGAAAGTATATTTAGATGGATTTCCAATGGTATATGGTTTTTATCATAATGAAAAGGTTTGACAGGTGGAACAATTCAATTTGTGAAGAAGAAGGTTGTTTGTTTCTTAGGACAGGGTTTATCTGGCTAGAATATGGAGGTAGAAGATGCATTATATGGATTAGTTGATGCTTGATATCGGTTAGAGAGTGAATAGGGCTAATTTTTTTTCCTTTTGAAGGAATTTGGAGGTCTTGAAAGTGGCGTTAAGGGTGCAAAACAGTTGAGTTCCTAAAATTGCTTTTTCGGAAGTTCTATTTAGTGAAGAGGAAAGTGAGTGTAGTTTGCATGTATGGATGTTTCATTAGCTCTATAAAGTGTGGATGTGATCTATAGGTCAGGTTATTTCTCAATGATTGGTTACATGTTATTAGTTAAGGTTTTTTTGTATGAGCTATGATGTCCATAGGTGCAAGACTGGTTCCTGGAAACATAAATGTTTTGAGAAGGATACAAGCCTTCTTTGATAGAGTTATGCAGAATTTGATTTGTGAAATTTAATGTACGACCATATATGATTTTTTAATGTCATATTTGACATGTGAGATATTTTTTATCTTGAATAATCATGGTGATGATGTTTTTGGTCTTCAATGAATCAGGTGATGTGGTCTTGAGCCATTTTAAAGCTTGTATGGTGGGTTTGAGCATGGAAGAACTACATGGGTCCATATTGTGAGTTGTTAATGTTATGTTTTTATGTGGTAATGGTTAAGATAATTTATTTAGACTGACCTTCCTTATGTTTTTGAGTTAGAACTCATATAAAAGTGAAGTATTGGTTCAAAGTTGAACTATTTGAACAAGAGGGGGAAATGTGACCTACGTGAGAGTGTGAAAGTTGTTAAAGGAAATGAAATAAGTGCTGAAGATGTGTGAAGAATATGTTGGAAGTTAGAAATCTTGAATGAAAGGGTTTTAATCTAAATTAGTATAAGGAAGGAGAAGAATAGAGCAAGTTGAAGGAATGAGGGTTTGAAGAGAGTTTGAAGGTGTGTGAGTTGAATAGGTGATCTCCATCCGTTGTGGTAGAAACATTACATTAGAGATCTTCATAAAAATTTAGTTTAGTTAGCGTTTGATCATATTAGGGGATTTTATCCTCCTTGTGGAGTTGGTGCTTCTCTAAATTAGGGGTTGGTGCTCTATTAAAGTAGGGGTTGGTGCATCAGTAAATCTTGGGTTGCGGCTCCTTTTGAAATTTTTGATTCACTAAATTTATTTTATTTATGTAATATAAGTAGATTTTCGGTGGGTTTTCTTCCCCTTGATGGTTTCCCACTTAGATATGGTGTTATTGTGTTGTGTATCTTGCTTCATGCACTTATGATTGAATGTTGCACATCTTAATAAGCTCACATGGTTATATATGATTGATGGAAAACTTAAACGATGAATGAATGTTTTGGTAAATGAAGTACAATTATTTTATGGGTGATTTACCCCCCTCTTAGTCACTGTTCTTACAACACCCTTTAGATTATAACTTTCTTGTTTGTTTCCATTTCCTTGACTAGGTGCCCACATGACCATTCAGGGTCCACCATAAAAACACATTATAATCTTCAATTCACTTATAAGACATCCAAAAATCAAGTGAAACAAAATTCATTTTGATCAAGGCTTATGCCATTTAGTTTTCAAAGCCACATCCATGCCTCCTACAATTATCGGCCAACTCATTGCCCTCAACGAAGAGTCAAACATTATTGAGGAATATTGGGCTAACCAAGTAGAAAAGATTAGACCCAGAAACCCTTTATGTTTCCCTTCCACATCTTGCATCACATCTTCATGAACCCCTTTAGAGAGGAATACACAAACGATGAAGGATAATTCCCTCGCTTTCCATAACCGAGTCAGTTTTTGTTTGGCTCTACTAATATTGACACCGATCTATGCATTGTGATCATCCTTGATCATGGTATCACCCCGAAACAAGTTAGGAAAGAATTCATTTATATTAACGAGAAAGTTTATATTTTTCTAGTTAAGAACCTTCAATTTCCTTGACCTCTTCTTATCATTCCCACCTATCCTACCTACACTCTACATATATACCACATTACCATCCCATCCATTGCATTCAGGTTGTCCCGAAATGACCTTGAGATGTCATGTGCATCTCAAATCACGTGTTAATTTTTAGGCGTAAAACACTTGTGAGCCCGATGTGAATATTCAATAGTAATCCTCATTATTTTAGTGGGCTAACAAATACTCACAAATAGGAACTATGAGGATCCTTTAATCATCCTCTAATGTGACGGTCCACTCGCCCCTAACTCTAGGAAACCAAAAAGTGTTCTAGTTTGCATCCCAATAACTAAATAGGAACCCATAAACAAATCATGTTCTCCATTTTGGGTATTAAATCCTATTACAACCAATTGAATATGAAAAATTCACCCTCATTGTCTGAATGGGTTAACAACTACTCACAAACTTTACTATCTCCTCATACACCCTCTCATCAGGGTTTTAACACCAATTCAATATAAGGATTGAGGAGATAGATCAACTAAAATATAGTACACAACTAGAGTTCTCAAATTCCAAAAACATGAAATTTATAGGAGACCATGGGTTTTAACCACAAGTCTTATATAGACCTTAGATTAGTATGCATTTTGATTCCTTTTCTTCCTACTTGCCTCAAAATGGTGAACTTATAGTACTTATCACCCAAAGTGCTGACTATCTTAATCCCCTAGAGGGATCCTTAGATAGTATACAAGGATACACAGATATAATTTTGTAGAAAAAATATACCTCACCCCTACCTAAAATGGAAAACACGTCTCAAAAGGGGTCCTAAAAATGACCAATTCATAATGGGGTATTGCATACACTCACAAGTAAACAATGTTCAATATACGCCTAGAAACAATTCACAACCTTCACCTAGTGATGTGATTTCAACACTGGTGGGTAGAATAGAAGAGTTATAAGTTTCTCAAGCTTCATAACCTACAAAATTCATGCGCAAGGAAAATCTTCCCATCATGTTCAAAATCATAACTATACCCCTTCCAAAAACATTCATCAACAATCACCATCATAGGTCTACTTGGGTGTTCCTAGCCTTGGTGACCTCCTTAAATGATCAAGAAGACTAGAAATTTCCCCTCATCCTTCCTATGTGTATGCTACATAAGGTATAGATGGAAGTACATTCTCAAATTCTTCTCCTTTAAGAAATGTGACATTCCCTAGTGTTGTGCTCACTAGCCCATATCATAGTGTTTTTCCCCCTTACATTCATGTATTCAAAATCTCCTTAGATGGATATGTACTATTTGCTTGGTCCTTACATGTAGAAACAAGGGGTTCCTTGTGCCCTGACCAATGCTTATACTATACCCTATCAAACAATTGTTCCACCTCCTCCTCCCTATCAAGGATATTCAATGGTCAAATATTATGTAGTGAGTACTTACTCTAAATATCTAAAATAACCTCTAGACTTTATAATAAAAGGTTTCATCCTCTCACAAACTTTTCTAGATCTTACAAAGTTTAAGGGAGAAGGAGATCCCAATGCCCATATTAAGGAATAAACTATTTCCATTAGAGAGTTACTCCCTTGGGATGTGGTTATTGCAAAAATATTCCCAGAGACCCTTGAAAGGATTACCCTCAATTGGTATTATAGAATTCCAGAAGCCTATATACATTATTTAAAACAAATTTTATTTGCGTTTATCAAGGATTTTGATATGAACAAGATATTGAGGACAAGAATCAGATAATTCTTACACATCAATCAAGATCAAAATGAGTCCGCTGCCCACTTCATTTAGAGGTGGTGGAAATTCCTTTATTATTCTGGAAGTTCTCAAAACATGGATCAGACAGAACTCTATGACGCTTCACATTGACCAAACGATAATTGATATCAGATGCAAGAATTATGGCCCCAATGGGAGGTTGGTCACCTCTACCCAAAATAACTCAAACTTTTAGAATGGTTACAAAAATAACCAAGAACCCAAAACCCTCAATCGGAACCATGGTGTCATAACAGATGGTGTTACAAACCATCCTAAGAAGCCAAAATTTGGGAACACTAATAATGTCAATAATAACAAAGGAAATGTAAATAATCAAAGTAACAAAAATACCACTCCCTCTTAAAATGTAGTTGATCTTGGTCATCCTCCCTCTCATTAGGCTTAGACCCAAGCCCCAAATTAGTACCAAAATCAAGGCCAAAGACATACAAATTATAATTACAATAATTATTATCAGAATAACAAGAAAAATCATGGACCAAAAAAAACTAAACTCGAGACCAAGGGATTATGACCCTAACCTATATTGTGGATTCCATAGAGTGATTGGCCATCATGCTAGGTCTTACCGAGATTGCAATAATTTTATACGATTCCCAGAAGATCAAAGGTAACTCTTTATTGACATGTTCTTAGCCAACTCTATACGAACTTAAATATGTATCCACACAGGAACTATAAATCCACAAAGTAATATCCTGGGGATTTAGAGAGATCCTTTCTCAAAAAACCCTGAAAAAAAGATAATCCTTAGAGTGTAAAAAAAGGTATTCTTATCATGGATTCCTATTAGTCTGATTTTAGTTGGATTGAAGGAATCAAACTAAAATCATAGGATTAGTTGAGTTGGAGACAAAGACCATGGTCCATGCAGCTACCCATACTCACATTTACACGTCACAATATCTCCTTGTTTATCCTTTAGTGTAATATGATTCACCCATAGTTCACAAGCCAGTAGTGGATTACAATTTGATCACATATCTCATGAAGACCTTTTCTCACATTTCCTTCTTGGGTTTGTTGAAGAACTCCCTAGCTCACTGATTCTCTTTGCTAGAAGCTTTATAACTTGTTCATTTAGTACACGTCACACCTCCTCCAGAGGCCCGAATTAACCACATATAATTTGATTTCTATTCTCTGGTCCAACATGAGAGAGATATTGGATTCATGCTCGATATAAATAAGATGCGTATAGATGCTGAATTAGCATGGAAAGGTGATCCTGTATTGTATTTGTAAGTATGGATCTATAATAACTATGTTAAGTGTTTAGAAATATTCCTATTCCTTGTTGTCCAAATTTCTTGTTCGTAATGAAAATGAATGCACTAGCTACTAAGGAAAATAGCCAACTCAGAAGGATAGAAGGTTTATGTTACCACGAATGCTTGATGCTTGATACGTGCATTGAATGATGGATTGTCCCTGCCACAAGATCTGCAAAACTAAAATGTATTGGATTAGATAGCTGTATACGGGGGCTACTAAGATAATATTAGATTCAATAAGTGGTATCTTCCTTGGCAGATGTCAAAACTCATGTTTAAAAAGATGGAAATAGATCAAGAATTGTAAATAACGTGTAGAAACATAGAATTACTAAATTTGGAAGGATTGAGATTGATTTAACACAGATTTAACTTATCAAACTACAAAACCAAACCTACCTAGTCTAGGTTGACGATGACCCAAAATTTTTAGAGGAAATTTAACGGTGACATGAGGGGCTGGATTAGGAAAACAAGAGAAATATGTATACTATGCAAGATCATGGTGTAATCTAGAAGCTGCAGAAGTCTGGAAATGCTAGAGTAAACCTACAAAGGGAGTCTAAAGGAATAATAACTAGGGAAATAAAGAGAGTGATGGATAAAGGACGGGGATTAAATCCAGGACCCTGGTCAATGGTGATATGGGTGTAAACATGTTGATTTTCTATGAAAAATAGGCTTAGATGAAGGCTTAGAAAAATGGAGCAATAGATTAACACATGTAGAGGCCAACGATGCCTCTAAAATAGAAAATCAAATGCTACAAAGGTTGGGTCAACAATGATCTGTAAGGGTCAAAGGAAATCGGAATAGGGAATGATGAAGTTGAGGGAAGGCAAATCAAATGATCAACCTACAAGAGCAGATTTGTAGAAAGAGGTTGATGCTAAAGCTATGAGCTCTGCTGCTAACGATCTAGACCTACAAAAGGTTAGATATGAAAAATATAAGATAATATGATAAATTTGATTGAATCTATATACAAAAATGATAGTCTCATAAAAAAAATCTCAATTAATGCATGCACGCTGCAAGGAGGTCTGGAGGTCTACAATGGCTTCAGGTATGCTCAGGCACAAAAGATTGTCTGTAAGTTGTGAGAAAAGTCACTTGCACTCAATTTTATGATGTGAATGGAAAGGAAGAAATAAATTTTATAGGGTCGGTGATGACCAGGTTGGGTTGCCACCGATTCTCAGGAAATTTTCCTTAATAAGAAGATTTTTTATGTTTTTTAGCATGATTTTGGTTTATTTTAAGGGTTGGCCAAATGTTTTAAAGCATTAGGCAGGAATGGGTTATTTGAGGATGACGTGTAGGTGATTTAGAGATAAGGATAGGTTAGAAAAAGCATGGGGATGCATAGGACATATATTTGGAATGAAAGCATTCCAAAATAAAAGCTAGTTAGGGCATGTGGATCTGGGTACTCATTAATTAAATAAATAAAAGGGAATTAATTAATTAATGTAAAATTAATAAATATTAGATGATTGATTAATTAATTAATGGGAATTAATTAATGTTAATCTATGAGGACCAGATGATGATAGGATAAATGAGCATTTAATTAACTAATAAGGATGAATAATAAAATATGTGCATGCAGGTGAAAAGGATACATATACCAAAATTAGGTGTCTATATTTTGCCCCATTTTGTTGAGTGGTTTATGGTAGTAAGCCATGAGACAAAAAAAAAATGGTTGGATGAGGATAAAGGAATGATGATAAACTCCCCCTAAAATTTAGAATCAATGACGCTAAGGAAAATCGATGGCGTGTTTGAAAAAGATTAGGTGAAAAGGGCGGGTGCATGATGAAAAGATGGGTGAAAGCATAACCAAGGAAAAAATTTCCCAGGAAAAAAGGATCACAATAATGATGAAAAACTATGGTTCTGACTCCAATATCACATCGGTAAGGGAAAATTACATTCTCAATGGAGACAGACAACAATGTTCTACGGACCGGTGAGTGCGTGAAGATCACTGTAGTATGGATTTAGGGATGACCAAAAGGTTATAGGAAAGGAATCATTATATGCACAACTAAATGGGAAAATTATGCGACATCCTTCATACACGAGGAATCTAATGAAAAGGCTATGTGCTCATAATGAATGAGGATAAAAAGTATGGTTCCCAATGGAACATGAAAAGACGAAGAAGGCAGAGTTCGAAGAAGATGGATGAAAAAATAATATTCCCCAAAAGGGGAAAGTATGGCCATGGAGGCGGAAAGCAAAAAGTAAAATATGTCCCAAGGAGGGAAAAGTGTAGACACCAAGTAGATTTTGTGTGTAAATTAGATTGTGATAGTATACGATAAAATACCCAAAGGAAGAGTAAATATGGCCACCGAAGTGGACTTCAAGATTGAAAAGAAAATGCCCTAAAAGGGAAAATGGCCATGGAAGTAGACCTATAAATGAGAAGGAGAGGATTCATAAAATGAAAATAGAATTCCCTAAAGGGGAAAATACAGAATATGGCCACGAATGTGGACTTTGGAAAAAGACTATATGCCCAAAAAAGGGATATAAGTATGGCCCAATGGGATTTTTGGTGATAGAGATAGACTAAAAGTCAATAAGGCGTGATTGTAGGTATACCGACCCAAAGGTAAAAAAGAGACTATGTTGTGTTTAGGATCATGCAAGAGAAAACATGCCTCTAACCGCATTGGAGAAATAAGAAAGGATCCTGGATAATGCAAGGCACTTGCGATGAAAGTAAATAGTAGTAAATAACCAATGATAGTTAGTCATTTCATAGATAATAAGGAAACAACGGATGAGATGATCTCATAGACATAATGTTGACATGACAAAAGGGGTTTGAGATGCACTTGTTTAGAGGAAAGATGGTTGTCAAAAAAGTGGCGTTCCCTAAACTATGGCCCAACTTTGGGAACGGTAAAGATAAAGTTGATCAATGTGGGAAGCTTTCTTAAGATGTTGATAAAATGGAAGGCTAATCAATGTGGGAGGCTTGCAAATTCCATAAGGAGTAGCCATCCTTTGAGGGTATGGTCTAATATATATATATATATATATATATATATATATATATATATATATATATATATATATATATATATATGACAAGAATAAATTATATCCGTCCTTTGAGGGATTGGTCTATTTTGCTTTTGATTGCTTTTTGATCTTGATTTCATGCTCTTGATCTTAATTAGTTTGTTTTCCTTTTTTTTACATGAACAACTGTCCTTCAAGGGATTAGTCTATTTTTGATAACTTTTATTTTGATTTGAGCATCCATGATTTTTGATTTTGCATGGAGGAGAGTTGGGACTAGCTGAGTAGACCACTTAGGAGGGGATAAATGATGTATATGAGACACCCTTGGACCCTTTACATGGCTCGAAAAGGTGATCAAGATGGAGATGGATGTGGTGATTGCAGAATTCTCACCAATAAGGGAGAACCTATCCATAAGGAATATGCTACGGGCAGAGCCATGGTGCCCATATTTAATGTCACATCCAGGTAGTGACGGAAGATCACATAGTTCCAAATCATCACAATGAAAAATGGAAAGGTGCTGAGATGGAGGAGTTATTTGAAGTCATGACTAAGGGAACATTGGTAAATGTGCTAGCAATAAAATGGATACAAGTGAAATGCATTAAGTGGTTCCACTTCTAGTTTACCGTTAAGGGAAACTAGATGATATGATCCTGACCCATACTTATGCATGATAATGTATAGTCCGATCCAATTAGGGATAAACTTTCCCCGTTGGATCCTTTACAGAGTAGTGATGTTCTGATTTTATTTGAGGAAAATGTCATCGATATTAAAGTCATGTTCCTTAAGGTGCTTACTTTAAGCAAGTTTGATGCACTCTTGATAAAAATTATGGTGTTCAAGTGTGAGAAGGAAAAACTCATCTAGTATCTTTGGTTGTGCTAGATGAGCTTGGCAATAATCTTCATAAGAGATAAAGTATCAAAGAGATATACGCAAGGATGCGATTTGAACTTCAAGAGGGAGGACGACCTTATAGCTATAAATAAGAGAAAATGGTGTAGCCCCGGTAGAGGTACGAACGCTAGTGCGATAGGCCCAAAGCGTGAAAGGAAGCTAGAGATGCCATTTACAACCTGCTTGATCAATGGTTTTACAAAGAATATTTCTAAGAGTTTTATTAGTAGCTTCAACTTGGCTGTTAGTTTGGGGATAGTGTGGAGAAGAGAAACTAAAATGGATGTTGAATGCATCAAAAATTTTCTTGAGATATTTGTTTTTAAAGTACCTTCCGTTGTCCGCAACAAGCTTATGGGGAACGCCAAAGAGAAAGATGATGTGTTGATAAATCAAATTAATGATAGGACCCGATTGGTTAAGGTGAGTGGGATTGCTTCTACCCACTTAGTGAAATACTCAGTTGTCGTGGTGATTGAAAGATGTTGTTTTGAAAAATAGGGATTAATAAGACCAATAAGATCAAGGCCCCATTGTGAAAAGGGCCAAATCTCTTGAGTCAGCTGCAATGTTTGACTAGGAATACAAATGTGATTGGAATGCTGTTGAAATTTTTCACATTTTTTAACATATTCGTAGTAGTCATGATTAAGGGAGGGATAATAATAGCCAAGACAAATAACACGCTTAACAACGTGCAAGCCACAAAAGTTCCTACCACAAATACCATTGTGGACTTCCTGGATGGCTCGAGAGGCTTCATGGGATTTGAGAAACCGGAGAAGAACACCGTCAAATCCTTGTTTATAAAGGATGACGCCAAGGATTACATAGTAGTGAGTGCACTAAAGGAAAGACCTCTTAGTAGTTTTGGATGGATCAGGAGGAAGGATGGATTGGGATGGTTAATAGAATATTTGAGAGTACTAAAGGTCTGGTGAATTAGACTCAATAAGACTAACCTAAGGTAACTCATGAAAATTCTGGTCATAATGATGAATGACGTTAGGAAGCTTGGAATCCTTAGTTATCCATAAGATGAGATACATGAGGGATGTCATCGTATCAGTGAAGTGATTGGTCAACTGGGGAACAACTTGGATGGTGTAAGAGTTAAAATATTCAAGGAGAAGATGAACAATGTCACGATATTTTTGAAGAGTAACATTTTTAAATTTATACTCACCTGTAACGTTTTTGATTATGAGTTTGGAATTCCCATATATGTAAAGAATTTGGAAACCCAAGAATACAGTGACTTCAAGACCCAAGATGAGAGCCTTATATTTCTCATGTTATTTATGCACTCAAAATTGATTTTATATGTGAGGGGAATAGGAGTTTCCCATAGAGGAATGAGAATGATGCTAGGGCCTCCCCCCTACTGAGATTTTGATCCGTCAAAGAAGATAGTGAATTTGAGAGGATCATATTTGTGATGAAATTGATTAATGGATTTATCTGAAAATTTCTTAATGAGGTAAATGTGTACTAGGAATAGGGGCTTCTTCCACTTGGTCAGAAATGGCTTGCCCCTTAATAGATTTTTGATGAATAAAATCAAGATCAAACTCTGTCATGAGCATGAGCCATCGGGTAACGCAATCGATGTGATAAGGTTTGGAATGTAATGTCTTAAGAAGATGAAATCAAGTCATGACATAAGTCTTGTGGTTAAGAAGATAATGTCTAAGTTTAGATGTAGTGAATAATAGGGTGCAAAATATCCTTTCAACTTCAATGCAGTGAGTCTCACAGTCATGTAGAGTGCAAATAATGCAATAAAAAGCCTACTCATGACCTTGGTCATTGCGATGTGTTAGAATGGACCTTAGAGCATGATTAGTGGCAGAGATATAAAAAAAATGGCTCACGATCACATGGAGGTATGAGCACATGTGGAGATAGAAAATACTCTTTAAGATCGCTAAAATATTTTTGACAATGATGATCCCAATCGTGATTAGAAATTTGTGAGATGAAATGATAGACAGATTGAATGTGGCCTTGGAGGCTGTGTAGTTGCTTAAGATTGGCGGGAGGAGGCATTTCAATGATTTCCTTAATTTTTTTGGGATCGACTTCGATGCCCCTAATAGAAAAAATAAAGCCAAGGAGTTTTCTAGTTTAGACTCTAAATACACATTTGGTTGGATTAAGATGAAGGAAAAAGTAAATGAGCTACTCGAGAAGGAATTCAAAAATGGAAAGATGTTCGCTTCGATGCTTATATTTTCATAAAATATCATCAATGTAGTCTTCAATGGTTTTGTGGATTCGATCATGAAATATATAAGTCATGGCCCGCTGATAAGTAGCGTCAGAATTCTTTAAACCAAAAGGCATGACATGATAGCAAAAGGTCCCCTAAGGGGTGATAAAAGATGTCTTGTGTTGATCTTCAAGTGCAATAAGGATTTTATTCTAACTTGAGAAACCATCTATGAGAGAAATAATCTCATGAATTTTGGTAAGATCGACAAGCTAATCAATGTTCGGGAGAGGGAAATCATCCTTAGGGCATATGAGATTAAGATCTCAAAAATTAGTGCATATGTGATGTTTTCCCGATGATGTAGCGGTGAGGAAAATGTTGTAAACCAACTGGGGATAGTCAATGGGGATGATGAAATTTAGTACTAAATTACATTGAAACTCCTCTTTGATAAGAAGCAAAATGCGAGGGTGCATACGGAGAAGCTTCTACTTCACTGGTTTAGCATTGACAATGACGATATTGTGGATGATGATAGAAGGATCAAGACCCGCAATATCAGAATATGACTATGTAAATTCTTGGATATGATGGGAGAGGAATGCAGTGAAATATTCTATCTCATGTAGATCAAGCGATTGGCCCACCTTGAGAATGTGAGGCTCCTGTGGAGTCCCGATATTTACATTAATGGTGGCTTTGTTAAGAAGAGCAGTGAGTCAAATGAAAAGGTATTCTAAAGATAAGAATATTATTCCCCCATGTGGGAAATGATGGCATCATCATCAACACATTGAAGGACATCAATGTTAGAAGAATATTCTTCTATCATCTCTAGATGGAAAAGAGGAAGGGACCTAGTTTGATTGTCACACTTATAGGTGACCGGTCCCAAAGTTATGGTGGAGAATAATAAAATTTAGAGGCAATGGAAATGGTTTCATCCAGTTCCATGTCCTCAAGAGTCAAGAAATATGGGGATGGTTTGTTCATGTCTTTGGGAGTTAGGAGAGACAACGTGTTTCACCGTTTTCTTTACGTTTATTGAATGACAAAATAGATAGGGTTATGGGATAGGAGGAATACCTGTTAAATGGGTTGGTTGATGGTTGTTGCATGTGTTCTGACTTCTTGACCCAGTGTCAATTGTGAGAGCCTCCTTTGGGCTAGCAGGAAATACCTGGAATAAAAAGCAAGACAAAAAAGAGAGGAGTTAAATGATATATGACAATGGACTGCTTAGCGTATGCTAGTTCTGGGAAGTGATACTTCCTAGAAGGATGTCAATTCACTTTTTAAAACAAATTAATGTGAGAAATAAGAAAATTCCTACTGTAGTTGATATGATTTGGGTATCTCATTCAATCACAATAAGTAAATCTAACATAACAGGCTAGGCTATGGTCAGATCTAAAATGGTAGGTGGTTTTTAAGGTATTGGGGCTAGCCAGGGTCTGATTCTAGGTTGTTTAGGTCAATGGGTAGGAGGTTGTTTGGATCTATTATTGGAAAAGGTGGAAATACAGAGACCGATGTTGGTTTGGTGTAACCAACGACGGTTAAGGGAGACCGACATCAGTACAGTAGGTGACAGTAATACAATGAAAAACCTTTTTGTAGAATTTGGGTGAGGCTAGATGGGGCTAAAGAAGGAGATGGTGAGTTCTGTGGGAATACTGAAAATAATCAAAGAGGTGGAAGGGCCAGGATAGGTTATCTGATAAATGGGTGGTTGAGGTTTTTGTGTTTTGTTAGAAAGAAGGCTATGGAGGAATGGGAATGTTAATAGAAGAATGGTAACAAAAGTGATAACAACTCTATGAACAGAATATGAATGGAAATGATTAATGATAAGACACTTACCAATGTTGCAGGTCTAATGGTTGGGTGGTGGTGATGATCAATTGATGGAATGGAGCTTGGTGCAATAGTGATGCTTCCCAGAATGTTACTGTGAGTGTCAATGCTTATGGATCTGTCTTGGTGTTGGCTAGGGATGTCTGGGTGCGTGAAAAGACTCTAGTTCTACTTACATGTAGCTCTCTTCTCCTCTCTCTTGTTCTCAGAATATGTCAAATTCTCCCACAAGGTTGCTAAGGTGAATCAGTGGTAACCAATGATGGTTCCATCTTGACCGGCATCGATTTAGGTATGACCAGTATCGGTTAAGGCGGGATTCCCTAGGTTTACTAAACTGGGAAGATATTTCTAATTTCATGGGCCCAGTTAGTTTTGTTCTCACGGATTAGGATGGAATCTTCCCTTCTAATGAGCGCGAATGTGGTTAGAGAAATCATAGGCATGTGATTTTAGGGTTGGACCAAATTTTAGATCATTACGGAAAGTAAGACTTAGTTATTAGTTATTTATTGAAACATGCCAAAAATAGGGTCTAGGGTGAGGTGGTTAGATGAGGTGTCTAGGTGAGGTGGGAATTAGGTCAATTAATGTAATTAAATGATGAATATTATGAGGATGGGTATTAATCTAATTAAATTAATATTAATGTGGTGTGGAGGGTGTGTGGTTAGGTGAATATATTTGAGTTGATTATTCGACAGAGTGCACCAAGAGGACTGTGACCCAATCTAGGTGTCTACATTTTGCCCCTTTTTGTTGTGTTACTTATATTGCTAAGAGATGCTGACAAAAATAAGATTGTGGCTACCCCATTTGTGGGTAAAGGTGATGTGTGGGTAAAGGTGATGTTTCCCCAAGTGTGGGTGAAGGTGATCCCCCTCAAACCAAGAACTAGTGAGGTAGAAGATAGAAGTAGTGAGTAGTTTGAAAATAGGTGGATATGGCTATGAAGTAGAGTAGAAGTGGGACAATGGGGGTACTGGGGTAAAAGGTTAAAAATCGGGTAAATAAGGTAAATGGGTGAGGATCAAACGTAACGATAGTAAAATGCACACACATGTAGATAAACTACGAAACGGTACCAAGGTTAAAGAGAATGCAAACTCTACATTATCTAAGGTTGATAGGTTTATCCAAACAAGGTTGAGGTGATTCTGTTATCCAAGGTATAGGATATGATGCAGAATCACATCATAGGTCAGGTGCAGCAACTTTTAGATATGTTTTGGCACACTAAAGGTTGGGTTAGGATAAATGGCATGATAATAAGCAAGGTAATTTCATTAGGTCAAAAAACATGGGTAACCGTGTCATAAGGTATAACAATTACATGAGTTCATAGGTCATTAACAATGTTCTTGGTCTAGGTAGTGAGGTCACGGAATAGCAGGTAGCACCAAGGTACAAGTAAAATAAGCAAGTCACTAAATGCAATTAATGATATGGTATAGGTAATGTAGGCTTGAAGGTAGGCATATGGCAATAAGGGTGGGTAAGGTCATGACAGTGACAAGTGGTTGGTTAAGCTGGGTCAGAAATGGGGAAAGGGTATTTGATAGTAGTATGAAGGGTAATCAATTCTGGTAATACTGAATCGGTGATAGTCTAGGTAAACTAACCATAGTTTCCTAGGGCACACGAATGATGTCGGTTTATGTATAATCGACCACATTGTGCTAGGTCACATGACTGATGTTGGTCGAGGCATAACTGACACCAGTCGGGTCGATGTGGGTATATAAAAAGGAAAAATTCATACCTATGACAGATTTATTAGTATGCTTTTGAATTTTGGGAAAATAATAGAGCACCAAACCTTTTTTGTGCTTTGTTCGTGAGAGAAAATACACAAGTACTGTACCTGAGGTGAGGTAGAGAGATCCAGTTGGTTAGAGGAGAGCCAAGTAAACAGGTCTACATGAGATCAGGTAGAAGTGAGGTGATTGCGTGGAGAGGTTAGAGGCTAGATTGTGTGACATGACAAAGGTAGAAAAGGATTTAGGTGGACCACCATTGTAGCAACGACCAGACGTGCCACCATGAAAGGTGATATCAAGATGAGGTTAGGTATCTCAATGTTTACTATTTATTGTTGTTAAATAGTAGAAGGGGAGTACGGGTCATGGGGGTGTGGGTAGGTTAGAGAAAAAAATTTAATTTGGTGGTTAAGAATGGGTTAGAAGAAGGAGGTGGGAAGTCCTAGGTTAGGTAAGTAGGGATGGAATAGGGGTCTAGTGGGGGATTTAGGTAGGGAAGAATTGGTGTAGAGTGTCTAGATGTGACAAAATTGGGAGAAACATAGGGGGGGAGTTAAAATTGGGTCTTCAGGTACATTGGGCGTAATAACAGATGATCAAGTGCCGGTAAAGGTAGATGGACAATCAATCAATTCTTAGGTACACCGATGCTGGGTGCATAGGAGTGAATAACGGTCACTGTTGAACCAGTTGCTGGTCAGATTATATTGGACTACTGACGGTCAATAGAGAGTAACGCAGTAAGTCAGTTAGGATATGTCAAAAGGTGATAAAGGTAGGTTTCATGAGAGGACAATATGTATAAATGACATGAATATATTAGGTATAGCAAAGTGGGTAAAAATAGATAATAGGTGGGTGAGATAAGTAAGGGAGGGATTAGAAACGAGGTTTTTGTTGGGTAAGGAGTGTGTTTGGTATGGGGGGGATCTAATAATAGTGTTGTGATTAGTTAAATGTCAGGCTGAGGGGACCAACTACGGATGAGGGATAGTGGTACTTCCCTTGCTCATTGCTAGAGGTACGGGAAGATGTGACTAATGATGCCAATGACTAGCATCATATTGCAAAGGTTAGCCTAATTGGGGTTAGATACTACTGGCACGTATTCTGGGATCCAAGTTTGATGGTCACTTTCATCGACAGATCAGAGTTGGCAACCAATACCTTCCATCTACCAACGGGTGAGATCACAATCACCTTGGAGGATGTGTGTAGGATCTTGTGGCTACCGATAGTGAGGAAGCAGGTGTATTATATCTCCTCAGAGGCCTATGAGGAGTTGATTTTGAAAATTTTTGGTGAGGGGCTGGTGGAGATGAGGTTTCATAGCATCAGTATGAGCTATGGAGATATGTACATAGCACATCCGGAGGAGATGAGGCTAGTAGTGTTGATTGATGGAGGCAATCTACTGCTTTCGCACTGCCATATGCATGAGGGGTGGGATATTCCTATGATTATTTATAGGGGTTCCTGCATGACATGGTGGAGAAAAAGACTCATTTTACATGGGCACCCACATTCCTGGTTCAGTTATACAGAGAGTTATGGGCTTATGGGTGGTTACAGAGATTTAGCCTATGTTGTAATTTCCTACTCCATTATTGGGTGTATGAGCACATTGTGTGTGTGTGTGTGTGTGCATCCTATTGGTATGCTCCGGGCTGATGCATTCAAGTCAGGTTTTGTGTAGGTGGGATTTAGAAGATAGGTGGCTGCAATTGGTGGGGTGCGTCAGGGGGTGAGGGATACACATAATGTAGCCCACTATAGGAAGATACTAGAGGAGTTTTCTAGCATGGAAATTATTTGGAGGACATATGTGGGGTTTCCATCATATAAGAATATGACTGATGAGCTAGATGGACTATAGCTAGTTCAATGGATAGAGGGGTGCCGTGCAAGAGAGCACGAGATGATACCCATTGACAGGGTTAGATGGCATTTTGGGTTGTCATATGATGTACCCCGCAATTCCCTCAGTATAGGAAAGATGATGTGAAGATGCCTATTCCACTGCCACAGACAACCGTGCCTATAGGGTAGGAGGAGCAGGTGGTCGACCGGTGGATTGATGATGCCAAAATTATAGATAGGTACCGAAAGTGGTGGGTAGCACGACTGCGAGTCACACCACCAAGGCCAGGGCAGCAAGATCTAGCTAGCATCACTGTCTAGAGGGATGCCCTATAGGGGAAGATGATAGGATCAGAGGCACAAGTGGCCACTTTACAGGCACAAATGGAAACTCTACAGGCCCAGGTAGTGTAAGGACAGGGACCCACACAAGGTGGAGATGTGGATGGGGTGTAGGTGGCTTCCCTACAGGCACAAATTATAGGTTTGCAGGGCCATTTGGCCATTGCACAAGTGCAAGTTGCAGCCCTTAAGGCCTAGATATAGGAAGGGGGAGATAGGGTCCCTCAGGATAGGCACAGGCATAGGGACATGCTCCCTCTTTACAGGTACCAGCGGGATAGGGTTCCGAGAGACAGGTACAGGGGCCGAGGCCATTGGCACCACCATAGACAATACCGATAAGTAGGTTGAGGGATGCCTTAGGTGAGGTCAGGTATTATTAGGATCAGTTGATGGCCACATGGATAAATTTTCTATCCTACAGGGAGTACAGGGCACAACAGGCCTCGATTGAGAGGACCATGTCGTGTACCCATAGTGTTGAGAGTACAAGGGGCCGACAAGCCCTGGGACAGGGTCAGGGTGAAACTACCAATGCATGGAGGCCAGCTCTAGGTGAAGGACCATCAGAGGATAGATCAGGGTGAGGTGGAGAGAGGTTGGCAGGGCACCCCACTAGAGGGGAGACAAAGGAGACAAATGAGAAAGGGATGGATATCATGTGGGGTGACGATTAGTCACCAGAGATGGGCCTTAAATTGATTTTTTTGATATATATACCGGCTTGCATGTTGAAGATAGTGAGGAGGTAGATGATAGTTTTTTGTCATTTTTTATTATAAACTAGCCTGCATGCCGAAGATAGTGAAGATGTATAAAAGAGATTTGGGATATTTGTATTTATTTCTATCTGTGTACATATGTATGGAGACACAAACCTTCTCATTGATACATATGATGATATTTATGGTATGGATGGTGTACTTGTTTTTAATTTCCAGTATAATGTATGTGATGGAAACTTAAGTGGATTATGCATGAAGGTGTTAGGTTGATTTAGGCATGGTGGAGTCATGTTGATTTAGGTATTGTTGATTTTATGTTGATGTAGGCATGATTGAGTCAAGTTGATTTAGGCATGGTGGAGTGAGGTTGATTTAGGCATGGTTGAGTTAGGTTGATTTAGGCATGGTGAAGTCAGGGCTATTTAGGCATGGATAGAGTTAGGTCATAGGCATGGATTGAGTTAGGTTAGGTTAGGCATGATGGAATCAGGTTGGTTTAGGCATAATTGAGTTAGGTTTATTTATGCATGGTGGAGTCAGGTTGGTTTATGTATGATTGAGTCAGGTTTGTTAGGCATGGTTGAGTCAAGTTGCCTCGGTATGGTTGAGTTTATAATTCATTAATTTATGCACTTAATGATGGTGTGGATCATGTTAAGATGATTTGTAGGAAAATGTATGATTATGGTAAAAATATTGTAGATAAGATGAAATGAATGTATGAGTTATAATGGCAAAGATGTGTAACAATTGTCTCATGTTTGGTGTAATTTCCAATTATTGATATAGAAAGGAAACTAACTAGAGTAAAATGTGAATAGGAAAGGAAAATAGGGAATTGGTTAGGGTAGAGAGTGGCCGAGCTAACCTCCATGGGCCCCATGCCCTTGAAGTGTTACCTACATAGTCCCGGTGAAAAGGGACCTCAAGTTGATGTAGTTCTCCCATAAGCTAGGGAAGATTAGGATGAAGTAGAGGAATGTGTTAGTAGGTTTAGTCATGGTTGAATGTAGGTCATAGGCATGATTGAGTTTAGTTTGTAGGCATGGTTGAGTGTAGGTCATAGGCATGATTGATTTTAGGTCATAGGCATGGTTGAGTAGTTTTAAATATGGGTGTCATTGGTTTGGTCCTATTATAGGAGAATCAATAGGTGATGAAGAAGGTAGGAATGTAAGAGGTGGAAAAATATCTAGTTAATTGATAAGAACCCTAATGATTCTACCATACCTCAGATGGGATTATGAACATAAGACCCTCCAGGACTTGCATAATGAACTATTCTGAGGGTGAAGAAACGTCACATGATCACGAAATGTCACAGTTACAGAGAGTCCCTTGAGTAGAGAGGGAATTAGGCTAAAAAGGAAAGAAGGTGAGAATGGGTGGTTGAGCATAACTTAGTGTATGACAATGTGTCTATCAAAACAAGAAACTTGGGATCAAGAATAGGCAATTCCATGACAAATATTTCATCTTTTTTCTTCATTTGTTTGTTTTTAATAGACTGATTGATGCGGAAAGTCTATATGGGATGAATATATTATCTCCTTGAGGTCTTCGTGAATCTGATTAATGTTGGAAGCTTATGGATATTTATTATATTTTTGTAATGACTTTATATAACCATCCTTCAAGGGAGCAGTCTAAAGATAATGGTGGAATTACAGTGAAAAGATGTCCCTTTTGAGGGAGTCATCTTTTGCTGGAAGTTTGACTCAAGGAGTTGTATCCCTTTTTTTTGGACGTTTAAGTCATGGAAAAGACTATGGAGGGAGAATAGATTCTTGTTTAGAAGACAAAACCATAGCACACAAAAATTTACTATGAAAGAGATGGTTTTGAGTGATGAACGACCATGGAATTCCATCTTAAAGAAGATGAAAAGTATCCATGAGAATCATGCTACGAGTAAAGTCATGGTACTCGTATTGAAGATAGGGTTGAAAGGTGACAGGAATCACATGATTCTTTTTTAGTCATGGATCCTCAAAAATGGGTAATATGGAAGGTGAACAATGCTCAAGGGACAATCTATTAACTGACAAAAGTGATATAGGACTCGATATAAAAATAAAATGGTCAAAGATGCAAGGATTAAGGGGCTCGGGTTCAGGTTTTCCTTCGAGTGAGGACAAATGATAAGAACCTGATCTATAGGCATGGGTAATGATATAGGGTCCAAGCCAATTATGAGAAAATTTTCCCTGTTTACTTTTCTCTTCTTTAGTGACATGTTGATTTTATTTTAGGATGAGGTCACTGACTTGGAAGGTTTTTTCATGAACACGTTTTTCATATCCACATTTGATATGTTTTTGGTAAATTTGGAGATGGTCAAGAGAATTTAGACAACGTTCATCTAATAACTCAAGTTGCACTAAACAACCTTGGTAAAATTCATTATCGTTGAGCATGTCTTGTAGTGAGATGCAGAGAGATGGAATCTGAACTTCGAGAGGTAAGACAACCTTGGTACCATAGACCAGAGAAAAGGGGGTGGTAGTAGTCGAAGTGTGAATACTAGTGTGATAAGCCCACAAGGTGAAAGGAATATGCATATGTCAATCTTTCCTACTATCGTTTACTACCTTCATTATAATTTTTTTCAAGGTTTTATTGGTTGATTCAGCTTGACCATTGGTTTGCAGGTAATAAGGTGATGAGAAACTAATTTAGATGCCAAAAGTGTCACATAGTTTGCGTAGGTTTTTTTTTTTAATTATTTTCCATTATCAATGATGAGGTGGTGAGGAACACAAAAATGACAAATGATGTGATGGTTGATGAATTCACATATTTTCTCTGCTTTTGTAGAAATGAAGGGAATGGCTTGAACCCATTTAGTGTAATATTTGGTAGTGGTTATGATCAATTGGTGGCACTGTGAAGAATGGGGGTTGATCTCATTGACAAGATCCAAACCCCATTGAGAGAAAGGCCAAAGGTCTCGTGTGACCTGTAAGGCATGACTAGGTATGTGATGGAGATTAGCATGTTTCTGGCATTTCACGCAACGTTTGACATAATCACAATAGTCACAGTTTAGGGTTGGCCAATAATAGCCTAGGTGAAGAATGTGTTTTACGAAAGTATGACCACTAAATTGACCTCCACAAATTCCATCATGGACTTCCTTAATGGTGTAGGGAATTTTAGAACTTGTAAGGAATCGCAAGAGAATGCTATCAAAACTGTTTTTGTAAAGAATACCACCCATGATGATATAATGGGAGACACTTTTAAGAAAGGCATGTTGTCCATTACGAGTGAGATCAGCGGGTAGAATAGAAAGTGAAAGATAGTCTGCATATTGCTCATACCAAAGGTCACATGGGTCAGAGGCAATGGTTTTGAGAGAGTAGACCTCATGAGGTAAATAAGAGGGTGGTTTTATCCTTTGTATTATTACAAATATTTTAGATTCAATAGGCAAAACAGGTATCTGAGAAGCCATGCAGGCCATGGTATCTACAAATATATTGGTAGAACATGGGGTGGTTTGAAGTGTGTAGCAGTAAAAGGTGGTAAAAATCATATCTATGTGATGTTTATACTTTTGAAGGATATCATTACAACACTGGAATATACCATTGACTTGGTTTATGACCAACTGAGAATCACCAAATATATTGATTGTCTTAACATCTAAGGCATAAGCAGCCTAGAGACCCAATACAAGTGTTTCATATTCCACAATATTGTTTGTACAATCAAAATCAAGTTTGAAAGACAAAGGCATATGTTCGCCTTCAAGAGGAATGAGGATAACACTAGCCCCACCCCCATGCTGATAGTTGAAACCATTGAAGAAGAGTGTCATTTGGTAAGTGATTTCATCCAAGGAAAGGGTAGCTATAGACTCATCCAGGAAGTCGAAGTTAGATGGTTGATCCCTAGAAATAGGTGCATCAGCTAGTTGGTCAGAAATAGCTTGGCCCTTAATAAACTTTTGGTGAATGAATTTGAGGTCAAGGTCAGCCAGAAGCATAAGCCAACATGCGGCACGTTGATGTTGATATGGTTTGGCATACATATAGTGCAAAGGGTCACTATTCGTAATGATGAAGGTTTTGTGGTTGAGTAGGTAATGGTGGAGTTTGGTGGCAATGAAAACTAAGGCTAGACAGAGTTTTTTAGCATGGGTATATCTAGTCGTGTAGTCAAGAAGGGTATGGATTATGTAATAAACCACTTGCTCTTGGTGTTGGTCGTCGTGATGAGCGAGCATGGCACATAGAGAATGGTCAGTGGCGGAAATATATAGGTAAAAGGGATGGTCATCCTTAGGAGAAATGAGTACTGGTGGTTGAAGGAGGTATTGTTTCAAGGCTTCAAAGGCTTTATGACATCTATCATCCCATTTGAAGGACACATCTTTCTTGAGAAGATGATGGAATGGTTGACAATGGTTGGAAAGCTGAGAGTAAAAAAATGAATGCATTGCAACTTTCCTTATAGGATGTGAATTTGATGGAGATTAGTGGGTGGAAGAATTTCCAGAATAGCCTTGACTTTAGCAGGATCAAATTCTATGCCACACAAATAAATGATGAAACCTAGGAGTTTTCTGTAAAGTACCACAAAGACACACTTCTTTGGTTGAAGACACACACAATACTTGATGAGCCGGTCAAAGATGACCTTAAGGATGAGTAGGTGTTCAGTTCAATGGTTTGATTTGGAAAGCAGATCGTCTATGTAATCTTCTAATATGTGATGCATGATGTCATGGAAGATGTAAGTCATGGCGCAATGATATGTGGCACCAATGGATTTTAGGCCAAAAGGCATGACTCGATAGCAAAAACTCCCCCAAGGGGTGATGAAGGTAGTTTTTTTTTTTATCTTCTAGAGCTAATAATATTTTATTATAGCCCAAGAAACCATCCATGAGTGATAACATTTCATGGCCAGCAGTGAGATCAACTAGTTGGTCGATGTCAGGTAAGGGGAAATCATCTTTGGGACAAGTGAGGTTGAGGTCATGGAAGTCCATGTAGATGTGGAGTCCCCCTATCGCCTTTGTGATGAAACGATGTTAGATATCCATTGGGGATAATCAATGGGTAGAATGAAGGAAACCGAGAGAAGGCAATGAACTTCTTCTTTAACCAAAAGAGCAATGTGAGGATGTATTTTCTGTAAATTTTGTTTGATGGGTTTGGCATCAAGAATGGTTACAATATTAGGGACCATGATTTTTTGATGGATACCAGGCATATCAGTATATGACCAGGAAAAATCATTGCTATGGTCCCGAAGAAAAGAGGTGAAGGCTTCCTATTTAGTAGTGTCTAAGGATTGGTTGATATTTAGAATGCGTAGGTGTTCCTAAGTATTAATGTTGATTTCAACAGTCGATTTGTTCAACATGGTTTGCATCTCAGAGGGTAGTGACTGATGAATATAAGAGTCTTTCACACTAAGGTAGGTGAGGACAGACTCATCATCCTGACATTAAACAACATTAATAGAAGGCGTATCATCATCAATCATATCAGGATATAGGAATGGGAGAGAAAAGGGAGCTTTACCATTGCATTGATAGGTCAGTGGTCTTAGGGAAATGGTGTTTACAAATAAAATTTGGTAGGAATAGATTCAGGATCTATGGACTCTATGGGTGAAGATGGTAATTTAGGTGAATGAGATGGGGAAGATTTCCCATCCTGGATGAGGTCGATGTGAACCTTCTTGGAGGGTGGAACATCAAAACCAATGCCACTACGGTCATTATGTTTACAAGAGGTACAGTAAATGACACTATGGAGGCCTTATTCATAAAATCCAAAGCCAAGCCCTTTCCATGAGCACCGGTGGAGGGAAGTGTGAGCGAAGTGACAGTTAGTGAGGGAGTGTAGGTTGGGTTTGGGATGGAGGTTCAGATTTATAGGTGGCCATATCAAGTCCCCCATATGTTATATTGGTGTGAAGGTTGGAAGGGCCATAAGGAAAAATATCAGCAATGCAGATGTTGTAGTTGGGATGTTGACGCAAATTCCCATACTCTTACGGGGTGAGGAAGGTGTTGATATTGTATAGGTGGTATTCCCCTACAATAATGAATTGAAAAACACCTTCTAAAGGTTCAGTAGTCAATATGTGGGTAGTGAGGATAGATGGATTACTAGATGATGGGGAAACAGGTGCGTCAGTGGTAGAGGATACAACTACAGTGGGGATATCAAGGTTAGATGCAATAGAGGTAGTGGCAATTTTGGTGGATTGGCTTGTAGGAAGAGGTGAAGTAGGGATGGTGGAAGATGCCTTGATTGGTACTAGTACATCATTAGGCTGGTATAGCTTGTTAAAGGTCTTGAAAGGTGATCGGTTGGTAGGGATGGTGCAATTATGTCCTTCATGCTCAAATTTAAGGAAATGGTGTAAATTTGAAGGGACACAACCCATGGTCTAGATCCAAGGTTGACTGAGTAAAAATTTATATTTGAATTCCCACTCTAGGACATAGAAAAGCTCCAGGACAGTGCGAGGACCTACGTGGACATGGAGAACAATGGTACCTAGGGTAGAGGTCATGGTGTCATTAAAGGAACGTAGCATAACCGGGTTACCATGCATGTAATTGGTTGGTATTCACATTTGGTTATATGCATGGGAGGAGATGATGTTAATGCTAACACCACCACCAATCATAACATGTCATATGTGTATATTATCGATAAAGATGGAGATGAAAAGAGTGGGGTCGGGGTCGTTGAACTAGAAGGGAGAAATCTCTTCATCTGAAAAATCTGAGGGTGGCCACTTGGCAAGTAGGTGGAGGTGTAGAGGAAGGAAATGACCTAGTGAGAGAGGCTACATGGTGGGGGTAATGATGGAGGCTATGGGTGTGGGGTCATTTGGTAAGACTTCAATAGATTGAAGAACCTCCATAAGGGCTTGACGATGTGACTCTGAGGTTTGGATGAGGTTATAAAAAGACATTTTGAGGGGGGATTGGTGTAGTTGTTTTAGAATTATGCGATGTGTGACCCCATCAAAAATAGGATATGAAGGACCTCAAATAGTGACTTTGGGTATGGGTGCGTATGTTATGTTGGGTATAAGGTTAGTTCATGGGCCAGTCACCTTTTCTTTGCCTTTGTATTTCTAAGCATGGGTGGTAATGTGAACCATGTTAATTTCAGGGGATGTGGATGAAGGTGGTGTATCATAAAAGGTATAGCGACATGAGGGATAGAACCCTAATGGGGGATATGATCCTTGTTAAATGAGTAGGGTGCATTGGCATTTGGGTGGTGGTTTGGCCAACTCTCTTATATGAACCATGTTAATCTCGAATCTTGGGGGTGGATAAAAGGAATGTGGGGGTGAAAATTTTTGTCACTAAGTAGGTAATGGAAGGAAATATGGGGAAATTGGTGAATTAGAAATGGGGTCCTCATTAAGAAGATCATCATCCTCAAAATTTTCCTTGGGAGGACATAATTGGACAAGAGTGTTTTTCAAAGCCTTACAATTCTCTACATCGTGTCCAGGCACACGATGGTAGGTGAAAATTTTGGTTTCGTCAAACCCTTTTGGTTTGGGTTTGAGGGGGTCATAAGGACTAAGAGGTGGTAATGTGATGACAAAATTTTTGAGGAGATTGGTTAAGATTTTGGTGTAGGACCCTGCTAGTGGATCACAATGGGAGGTGAATGTGGGTTTGGGTAAAGGTGTGGCTGATTTTAGAGGAAGGGGCTTTACAACCATGGGAATGGGTTGGTCCACTATTTTTGTTGTGTGGAGTTTTTTTTGGTCTTGGTTGGATTTTCTTGGGGTATGCTGACCATGGTAGAAGAGTTGGCAATGGAAGGTTTGGTTGGTTTAAATACCTTATTAGAGGAGTAGTAGATTTTTAGCTTTCGATTACATCCTCTTGGGCAATGATGATATGGTTGTATAAGATGTAGAGGGAAAATAAAATGGTGGAAGAGGATGAGTTACCCATAAGGGTAACCAAGCTATGATGGTGGGTGGCATAGGTTGGGTAGAAGGCGTGAGTGAAAGAGAAGAGAGTGTCATGAGTAGTGAGGAGGTTATGGATGGTAGTGGTGGTATGGGAGGTAAGAAGGTTACAAGTAACGGAGGAATTTGTGTGGGTCACTTGGGTATATTAGAGGTATATTATGAGGAAATGGGTTGTTGCATTCTTGTTTTACTAGTGAATGCAGATGTTTTGGTCAGGGTCGAGGGTTGGGGTCCTAGAATGGACAGAAGGGGTGAAGATGACAATGGTTTGGTAGGCAAGGTTGGGGTATGAGTTATAGGAGGTTGGGTATTCTTTTTAAATGGTTTTGGTAAGTTTAGTGTTAGTTTTGGAGGATGTGGTTAAATCAAATTTAATGGGTGGGTGAGTAAGGCTTGATGTTGGTATAACCCCTAAGGTAGTGACAGGTTTAGGTAAAGGAGGTGTTATAGGCATGGGTAGGTGTTTGGGTATATATGTATGTTGGGTTACAGGAAGAGGTGTGAGTTGGGCCATGGGTGGTGATGTGGAAGGTGTTGCGATAGTCGTGGTTGTGTTTGGTTTGGTCACTCGAAACACTTTTGGATAGATAGTGGAGGTATCAGTGAGTGAAAACTGCATTTGGGTTGAAACTGGAAGTAGAAGGCATCCCCAAAGTAAGGCTCTATCAACATAGTACAGGTGATTGACCAAGCATGAAAATGGTACCATCATAGGTGGGACCGATGTGGATCTAATAGAAATTCCCAGAAAATGTGTTTGAGATACAAGGAAATGGCTAGCCTCGAACTCTGTGGGTAAGAGAGTCATAACCAAATCAGCAGGATCCTGAAGGTCTGATGGTGAATGGTCATATAAAGGCAATGGTATTTCTACTGGATCGTCTATGGGTAGAGGAGAGGATGGGCCAGATGAGGTTGACTCTCCTTGTGATGGTGTAGTTGTGAACATGTATCTCCTATGAGTAGGAGTGGTGCCACTAACGAGGGATCAATAATTTGAGGGGCCAAAAGTGGTGTGCTAAGTATAGGTTATTCCATGGGTGATGGAGAAAATGAAGGGGGTTCCTTTGTGGGTGGATGAGTGCATGAAATAGGTTCTAGTGCAAGTAGGGGATCTCGGGCTAATATTTCATCTATTGAAGGAACATTAGGAAATTGGGAAGCTACTGGTATGTCATTGAAAATAGCATGGACCTCACGGACATTGTTATCATTATTTGAAGTGTCACCAGCTTAGTTGGAAGATGGGGCATGATTAGGGAATGGCTTCTTGAAGGTGTGTAGGTTTTGGTTGGTAGGTGCATTTAGGCTATCCAAGACTAGATCTCCATTGTCTATCATTTCTTGGATGATATTCTTGAAGGTGATGCAGTTATTGTCGCTATGACCTTTGACACGATGATAGTTATAAAATTCATGTTCCTTATACCACATGGGCATGGGTCACTCAGGGTCAAAACTAGTATGTGGTTTTATAGGTGGAAGGGTAATGACACCAGCCTTAACAAGATTTTCCAAAATAGAAGAATAAGATTCTCCTATCGAAGTGTACTTTCATTGTTCATCATCAAAACTGGAAAGCTTGGATGGGAGAGAGATTAGAAGGAGGTTTGGTTGGGTTTGATTGATGAGGGGGGCCAGCCTTGAGAATTACGGCGTTGGCAGATCCTTTGAGTTTTGAATAGTTATTTTTGGGTTTGGAAGATGAAGAAGCATCATTTGATTTGAACGCGATGTTCTTGTTACAAATTTGAATTTTCTTCTCTTTGATAGCACAAATTTCCAATTTTCATGCCATGGTGAATGCCTCGTCAAAAGTATGAAATGTATGCACCTACAGGGTTGGTGAGATGTGTCTTGCACAAGCACGAGTAAAAAAATCTATGAGTTCAGTTTGAGGTAATTTAAATGTGAGCTGGTTAATTAGGTTGCACCACCGGGTGACAAAATTAGTGATAGAATCATCATCATACTATCGTGTGGAATAAATATCAGTCATGGTAACCTTCTTAAATAATGTTGATGTAGAAGTGATCTAAGAAGGCTTGGGCTACTTGATTAAATGAGTAGATGGAGTGTCTTGGTAGCCCACTGTACTAGTCCAATGTAGGTCCTGTTCAGGGACATCGGGAAGGTTCATAGGAGTAAAGCGTCATCATGGGCGATCAGGTAACACCCATGTTTGAAGGACCAAAAATGCTATTGTGGGTCTTCTTTACTATTGAAATGGTTGAATTTCGGCATTTCCCAATGTACAGGGTATGGGTGAATAGGGATGGATGGATGAATGGGATCATTACAGATTTCATCATAGGTGAGAGAATTGTGTGAGCTGGAAACCGATGCTTCTACCGTCTGCATATTTCCATCATTAATTTGATGAGGTCATTGGTAGGTTGTGATGGAAGGGCTCCTCCTGTGGCATAGGAGGGTTGGTACTGAACCTGTGATGTGGGTGGCATTCCATTATAAGGTGATTTTGAATAGGGAGGTTGAGAATAGGGGACCGATATAGCAAATATGTATCTAGAATGGGTGACAGAAGAGATTGGGGGTTGTTGATAGTATGTGTATGTAGGTGGGACGATTCGTAGTGACTCTAGTAGCGATTGGGGGAAGTGTTTGTGGGATGGAGAGGACAAGGTTATGGAATGGGGTAGGGTTCACTGACACCATGGGTAGTTGTGTTACAATGGGTATTTGTGAGACAATGGGCACGGATGAGGTTATGGCCTGGGTGATTGATGAGGGGAAAACAAATACTATGGGTGCAACTGATACTGTAGACGCAATGGTCATGGCGGGTATGGGTCCTAACTGTGAAACCACTGGGGGTGAAGTAGGTGAAGGTAACACCATATTATTAGGGGCTGATGCAGAAGTCAGAATAAGGGCAGGAGAGATGGATATAGGCATGCCATATATCAATTGTCCTGAGGAGTCCTGGGTGGAAGAGTGGGAAAGGTAGAACTGCAAGGCTGTGGGATTCTGATCAAGGAGTCATGAAAATTCTTCATCACCAACAAAAATGGTGGTAGGTAGGGTTGGATCCATGGGTGACAGGACAGAGGGTGGTGAAGGACTAGGTGGGAGTGGTTGACAACTCGTGTGAAATATAAGAGTGTTAGCTTGATTGCGAGTCAAAACCATGTGAATGAATGTATATCAAGTGATGTTGTATGTTGCAGATGACACAGAAGGCAGTAGGAATGAAGAAGATAGGTGGTTATAGGTGAAATTTTGGCAATGTATTAGATGAGATTTAACATAGGGTAACCAACAACGGTTGATGGTGACCAATACCGGTTTAGGGGTAACCAACGCCGGTTATTGTGAAACAAGAACAATTTTACCAAATGAAATAAAGACTGTTGATGGTTTAGATGAACAAGTTGGATGATGACTATCTATCAAAGAAGAGAGAGTACAGATACTCACATGAAATCTAATGTCAAAGAAAATGAAATAAGGTTTCTTTTAGGCAATTTAACCCAAAAGAATAGAAAACTGATGTTAGTTAAGGCAAAACCGATGTTGGTAAGGGGTAACCGATGCCGGTTACTGTGAAAATTGGAAAGATGTAGAAAAATGGATTGTTAAGAATTTTAATGAGATAAAAAACCAACCCAGAGGTCTGGAGATGATGCAATGAAGTCCTAACACACTCAAAAGAAGTTAGAATACTCCAACGTTGAGTGTGGAGTGTGTAAGGAAACATAATGGAAAAATGGAGAAGCGTATCCTCACACCTCAAAATGCACGTCAATCAAACACTAAAAACACGTACCTAAAAAGTGATTTTTAATGTGTTGAGCTTATGTTATTTAGAGGAGTGACTCATGAATTTTAGAATAGAGATTTTGGTGAGGAAGGCTTCCTATGAAGAAGGATATCTAAAAGGAGAGGTTTCAGGTATGTTATGGTGAGGGCGAGCCATCCTCTGAGATAATGACTTGATAGAGGTAACGAGCTAGGGAGTACCTACCAATATGATCATGGGATTACAGATAGGTGTTCCCAAGTAAGATTTTTTTTTAAGAAAGATGTGTATATTTCAATTTTTTGCAAGTTTGGTAAGACACAGAGAGAGGGAGAATGTGCTTTCTACGATTATTTATGTCAACCATCAGTTGGGCATGACTTTCAACATATAGGTTGCCCTCATTTCAATGTGATTTAAATGCAGCAAATCAAAATGTAATGCAACCAAATTTAAGCTCAAATTGAAAATATTATGTTCGATGAAGCAAATGATGAATAGGAGACTGAATTCTCTTTCATTACTTATGTGAATGCAAGAAAGAAGAAATGGTTCATTTTAAGTACCATAAAATAGATGTTGTTTTTAGACAATTAGAAGAAGAGAGTGTTACCAGGGAAAGAGATTTTGTGTGAGTACGTTTAGAAAGTAAATAAACACACCATCTTTACCTAGGAATGAAGAAAAAAATTGCAAGCAACCCCGGATGGATCTCACTGGGTGTGCCAAAATGTTTTACCCTTTTCTTTACGTTTATTGAATTACAAAGTAGATAGGGTTATGGGATAGGAGGAATACCTGTTAAATGGGTTGGTTGATGGTTGTTACATGCGCGTTCTGACTTCTTGATCCAGTGACGATTGTGAGAGCTTCCTTTTGGCCAGGAGGAACTACTTGTAATAAAAATCAAGACCACAAAAGAGGAGTTAAATGATATATGACAGTGGACTGCCTAGCGTATGCTAGTTCTGAGAAGTGTGATACTTCCTAGAAGGCTATCAATCCATGGTTTAAAACAAATTAATGCGATAAATAAGAAAATTCCTAATGTAGTTGATATGATTTGGGTATCTCATTCAATCACAATAAGAAAATCTAACATAATAGGCTAGGCTATGGTCAAATATGAAAAGGTAAGTAGTTGTCAGGGTAATGGGGCTGGTCAGGGTCTGATTCTAGGTTGTAGGTCAATGGGTAGGAGGTTGTTTGGCTCTATTATTGGAAAAGGTAGAAATACATAGACTGATGTCAGTTTGGTGTAACTGACGAAGGTTAAGGGAGACCAACATCGGTATAGTAGGTGACAGTAATTCAATGAAAAACCTTATTATAGAGTTTAGTTGAGGTTAGATGGGGCTAAAGAAGGAGATGGTGAGGTCTGTGGGAATACTAAAACATTCAGAGAGGTGGAAGGGCTAGGATAGGTGATCTGATAAATGGGTGGGTGAGGTTTTTGGGTTTTGTTAGAAAGAAGGCTATGGAGGAATGGGAATGTTAATAGAAGAATGGTAACATAAATGATAACAACTCTATGAACAGAATAGGAATGGAAATGATTAATGATAAAACACTTACCAATGTTGTAGGTCCAATGGTTGGGTGGTGGTGATGATCAGTTGATGGAATGGAGCTTGGTGCAATAGTGACACTTCCCAGAATGTTACCATGAGTGTAAATGCTTCTGGATCTATCCTAATGCTGGCTATGGATGTCTGGGTGCACGAAAAGAATCTGGTTATGCTTGCATGCAACTCTCTTCACCTCTCTCTTGCTCTCATAATCTTTCAACTTCTCCCACAAGGTTGCTAAGGTGAATCAGTGGTAACTGAATATGGTTCCATCTTGACTGGCATCGGTGTAGGTATGACCGTCACCAGTTAGGGTGGGATTCCCTAGGTTTACTAAACTAGGAAAATATTTCTAATTTCTTGGGCCAAGTTGGTTTGTTGTTGTGGATCAGAATGGAAGCTTCCCTTCTAATGAGTGGGAATTTGGTTAGAGGAATCTTATTTATGTGCTTTTAGGGTTGGACCAAATCTTAGCTCATCAAGGCAAGTAAGATTAGGTCCTAGTTAGTTATGGAAACGTTCCAAGAATAGGTCTAGGGTGAGGTGGATGGATGGGGTGTATAGGTGAGGTGGAAATTAGGTCAATTAATGTAATTAAATGATGAATATTGTTAAGATGAGTATTAATTTAAGTAAATTAATATTAATGGGGTGTGGAGGGGGCGTGGTTAGGTGAATATGTTTGGGTTGGTTATTTGACGGGGTGCCAAAGGGAGTGTGACCCAATTTTGGTGTCTACACAAATAAAGTAAAGAAGGTATATCCATATCCTTAAACATGGAAAGATTATTGAGGGTTAGGAAAGATAGAGAAGGTAGAGAGGATAGGTCCTCATCTTTGAAAGCCAGAAAAGGCAATGGAAATGGAGGAGGCATGTCCATGAGGATATTAGATGGAAGAACAGGATTAGGGGATTTTCCCCTATAACTCAACCCAAAATTTTCATGAGGTTTACGACATTGATCAGGAATAAGACCACGTGGGTTGTGTTTGTAATGACCCAAGCCGAATCCATTCCATACACAATGATGGAAATAGTTATAGGAAAAATATGTGTTGTGAAGAAAGCTAAAGCTGCTAAAATAAATCCTGGCATGTGGAATATCATCGATGTGAGAGGAATGGATATCAATGCCACTATAAATAATATTTGTGTGATGATGTGAGGGACTGAAAGGAACAATGTATTTGATTTTTGGTTGGTACATAGGTGACTTATTGGGTCTAACGATATGGTTGGGAGTGGGAAGTGTGTTAAGCATGAGAAGGTGATACTCCCCCATCGTAATTTTGTTCGCCACATCCTTTAGGGAGTCTTTGTTAGGGAGTTTGGATGAGGGAATGGCTGAACTGGTGGATGGTACAGATGGATCATTCTTAGGTATGAGAATGTCATTTTTTCTACAAGTTATGTCGCATCCTTGAAAGGGAGGAGCATCCCTAGGAAGTTTCAAGTTTTTTCCTTCATGTTCATACTTAGGGAGAGATGAATCGTTGATGGGACACAATGCATGTTGTGGATCTATGGTCATCTGAGTTGAATATTCTATTTAAATTCTCCTTTAATGATATAAAAGGTATAGTGGATGAGCTTCTCACCAAAACATATGGGAAGAACAACCATTCTCAAGGCAGGAGTGATGACATCGTTCAAAGGCATGAAGGACCGCTGGTGTCTGAGTGATAGTTTCCTTTGGAATTTTAAGTTGATTGAAAGTATGTGAAGGGATGATATTAATACTTTCCCCACTATTAATCATGGACCTTCAAATGAATGTATCATTGATCCTAACCGTAATGAAAAGGGGAAGGTCATACTCTTCCAGCGGGATCTCTGGAATTTCAGTTTCATTGAATAATATATCAGTAGAAGTAGTAAGTGACCCTACAAGAGATGCGAAGGGCTGAACTTCGTCATTAGGTGTTAGGATACATTTTAAGGCTTCAATAAGAGCCTGTCTATAATCTAGCGTGCTTTGGATGAGATTGTCGAGTGACATCTTGACTAGGGCTTGATGAAGTTGTCTAACAATGCTTTGTTTGATAGGCTTAGGGGATGTTAAAAATTAAACCTTTGGTTTTGACAATGTGGCCAAATCCTTAGGAGGAGTTTTGGCCATGAAGGTCCTAGATTTTGGCTCAGACACTGATTTAGGCTCACGTGGGCCAAATCAAGTTGTTACCTGAACTACATTAGCAATCAAAAGAGGGCCATCTAGGAATGAATCTTCTCCCCAAACCAAAATAGTGGATGTCAGACTAGGTGCAGAAGGCAAGGACTGACTTGGTCCAAGGGAAAGTCTCCCCTTTTCAATGAGATTATGAATAATGGCCTGGAGAACTCTACAATTCTTAGTATCATGTCCAAGGGTGTGATGAAAGGTGAATATAAGGTTAGGATAAAACCATAGAGGTTTCTTTCCTTTTGGGTCAAAGGCCTTGATAGACAGAAGTGTAATTGCAGAGGTTGGTAATAAGTGTTGGAAAATCTTTATGTATGATCTAATCGGCATGCTAGAAGGTGTCTTATACGATACTTTAGATGTTTTGCATAAAACCTGAGTATATTGATACTTTCATGATTTGGATTCAATTTTACTATTGATAGGTGTTTTTATATAAGATGATCTTGGATTAGCGAGTTGAATAATTTGTGGTTCTGGAGTAGACGATCTTGGATTAGATGATTTACCTCTAGGAGGGATCATAGGTTTTATATGTGGGGACACACTATCAGGAAGGGCATCAAAAATCTTAACTGGGGAGTCATATGGTACTGCTATGATTGGTTTAGGTATAGGAAACAACATTTGTTTGAGATGATCCACAGAAGATGGGGATTGAGGGGATTATGTTGATGTTATGGAAAATACATTTGAGGTCATCACAAAGTAAAGTGCTTTTAAACATTCCTCAAATGATGGAGTTGAGATAAAAGGATTAGGTGGCATGTATGTAACCACAGTAGTTGGTCTGGGTAAAAGAGTAGGAGGAGGGCCAAATATGGGTTCCACGGACATTATGATGGGAAAGGGTGGAACAGATATAGGTAATGTGGTCAAGCCTAATTGAGTGGATGAAGTAGGTGATGAAGTGGATAAGGAAGTTGAGGAAGGACCAACCCTGGATGTGGAAATAAGCTGAAATGGTTGTTTCATAAATGTCTCGAAGGGAATAAATGATATATTTGCTAATGGGGCTTTGGTAGCTGTAGATGTGGGAGTAGACTCTGAGATAACTATATATGTAACAAATGTGGGGAAGATGTCAAAGAGAATAGAGGTGGTCAATGGTGAATTTTTGGATGGAACATTATCCTTATCATTAGTGTTTAGGGTGATTATAGTATGAGCATTAGGTGCTTGGATTGTGGTAGAGGTGGTAGCTTTACTTGTCAATGTATGATTTGGGAATGGTTGTTTGAAAATGTCAAGGGGTTGATTGGGTGAAGCATTCAGATTGTCAACTTGAAGATCACCTTAATCAATGAGTATTTCGATAACATCCTTGAAATTACTACATATTTCTATGTCTTGGCCTCTCACTTGGTGATATTTACAATAATGATTTTAGACACCTAAAATTGGTATATGTGTCCTCATTCTCCTACGTGCGCATATTTTAATTTAATCATATTCCTCATCTAATCAAGTGCCCATATAATCCTTATTAATTAATTAAGCCACATTAATTAATTAATCATATAATATTTCAGATACCCAAGTATCTCATCCACAATTGATTCTATTAATTAATTAATTAATATTAATTAACTTATCACGCCCTAACCAAATTCTATTTTGGAATGCTGTCATTCCAAATATACATCCTATGCATCCCCATGATTTTTCTAACCTATCCTTATCTCCAACTAACCTCCAATTCATCCTTAAACAACCCATTCCCGCCTAATATTTTAAAGCATTCGACTAACCCTTAAAAAAACTAAAATAACGCAAAAAACAAACAAATCTTCTTATTAGGGAGAATTTCCCCAGAATCAGTGGTGACCCAACCTGGTCACCACTGACCCTATAAAAATGACCTCTTCCTTTCAATTCATCATCAAAAAATCAAATGCAAGTGGATTTTCTTGTGATTTGAAGACAATCTTTCATGTATGAACATTCCTGAAGCCATTGTTGATGTCTAGATGTCCTCACAACATGCATGCATCAATCGAGATCATTTTTTATGAGACAATCATTTATTTACATAGATTCAATCAATTTTTTCTTATTACCTTGTATTTTTACATCAAACCTTTTTCAGGTCTAGATCATCAACAATAGAGCTCCTAGCTTCATCATTGACTTCCTTTTACTAATCTATTTAGTTTTCCCTTCCTCTACTCAAATCAATCCCTGTCAGAGTCATCGATGACCCTTACAAATTGCCACTGACATATCCTCTACTACCTTTGATTTTTTTTATTACAGATCCATCCCTATTCTCTGTACAAGATTACCCTTTATTCTAGACTGCTAAGCCCTCATCCTAGTCTCTCTACTATAGTGAATCAACTTGTCTACACCCTGTACGCCATCGACAAGGGTCATTGTTCCAATCCCCAACCCTAATCCATGTTTCTTATTGTTTCCCTAGTCTTTATTCATCCAGATTTCCTCTGTATGTGGACTACAACATTTCCAAGCTTCTGTAGTTCCCAGATTGCACACAGATTCTGCAAAGCCTGTATATATCTCTTGTTTTTTTGATCACATTTCTCAAGTTGCCATCAACCCACCTCTGCAGAGTATAGGTCAGCACTGACCCAGACCATGTATATTTTCTTTTCTATTATTTTAATCAAATAAAAATTTAAATCAATCAATATTGCTTTCAAATTTTGTACTTTTCAAGTCTCTCCATATTATCAATTTACGTTACCTTTTACATTATTTTTTGTCTAAAAATGGGGGCTGGCATCCACCGATGAAGTTAACACTTTTCAGGTCTGCCTTGTTAGGAAACCCCCACCCTTATATTTCTAATCAACTCATGTTTCAGTCTTATTTGTAGGTTTAGTAGCAATAGAGATCAATCACCTTTGTGCCCATTCATCCATCACATCGCAGATTGAGGTACCATAAACCCTCCATAATTTGAAGGTTTCTAGTTTATTTATTAATAGATCATTAAATTGAAAGGATCGAGAAATTTCGAACAACATTCCTTACATGCTCGGCTAGACCACCCTTTAGGTGGTTTCTTTATTTTCTATATTTTTTCTTCTACTCACACTGCCCCATGGAGTTTTACTTCGTTGCTTTCTTGGTTTGTGGCTTAGATCACTTATCATTCGAGAAGTGAAGATAAATATGAAAATCGTTATCCAGGTATTTTTATTTTCCCCTTATTGACTCCTTTTTGCATTGTACTTTCCCATCTCTCTTTGTGTCCTCATCCAACGTCACATGTAGTTTTAGGCTTAAAAAGAATATTATTTTTGCATCCTTCTTGCCCACATAGCTCATATAGGGGTTTAATACTCTTCATCTCACACATCTTATCACATACAACCTTAGACGTCACAAATTAATTAACACATCAAAACATCCCTTTACCTAGTTTCCTGATTGGGATTTCATCACCTGATGGTAAACCGCCTCATAATTTTCCCAACCATAACAGACCCAAAACCAGACATAGTTTTCCTTTTTATAGGTACCTGGTTATCCATCCCCTTTTCTTTTCACACATTCTTAATAATCAAACATAAAAAGAACTATCTATTTTAATTATTTGGGTAAATATTATTTTCATGCCCGTAGTCACTCATTTAGAATCCAAAAGAATGGAACAAAAATTTTCCTCAAGTGATTCCTTGTCTCGAAAAATGTTCTCTACAACAGCTTACTTATTCATACCCTTGATCACTCAACATCTTATTGATGTCTTTCAACCAGATCCTTTTTCTCACACGACAAATTTAGGAGAGACCAATCCATTATTTTAAGATCAATCTATCCCATCAAGGCCAATCACCCTACCGTCGGTCCGATCGGACCCTTCTGGACCACCTAAGGTCCCTTTTGGTGATACCATGTTTTAAGAGCTTCTGGATACAAATCCAGTTGCACTTCAAGATTATATTCTTAGGAGATCAACGCAAATTCCCCTGGATGAACCACCACTCCAACAAATTTATCCCTATCAAACCAATCCTCAAATCACTCATCCTACTGCTAATGAGCTTTCTAAATCCCATCTTGATTCCTCCTCTACCAATCCATCGATTCATCAGACTACCCAGATAGTCACCCCGATCCCTCACAATCTTCCATTGATCAACACAACCATTAATACTACTCTCCCATTAGCTTCTTCGGTTGTTATCCCCATTAGTGTCCCTACTCAACAACTCCAAACATCATATCCCATGACTGGAAAGTATGATCTTCTTACATCCAAGATGCCAATCAATGCTTCGTATCCCCTTGTCATAAGTGCTTTACATTATATAGTTTCTAACCATTTTCAATAACAATATCAACCTGTTCATACACACATCCCTGCTCAACACCTGTCGTAGTATCCTACCCAATCCCAACTATCCTATCATCTTCCCATCTCCCAACAACAATTATTTTAACCATCCTTTCAATCACAACCTATGGCTTATTCCCAGAAAATTACTCAAACACCAACACATCTGCAAGTTTATCAAAAAACCCATCCAACTACTTATTACATGCAACCACCATATCTCATGCCCCAACATACTCTTTCAAATGATGGTATGCATACCTTTGTAAATAGGTTAGCTAACCTTGAGGCTAAAATCTTAGGGATGAATTTCTCCTTATCATATGGATAGATATGCAATGATCCTATTAAACTGTATATACCCATTAGACCATATCATCCGCATTGGGAATTACCCAAATTCATTAAATTTAATAGCAAGGAGGATCCTTAGCAACATATTTATGCATTCAAGTATGCATGCTACCTTATTGCACTTGACAAGATATTATGCTTTATACCTTCCCCATGTCTTTGGTCAGTATTACCCTAGATTGGTACAACAATATACCTCAATACTCTATATTTTCCTTTTCCCAACTCGTAAAAATATTCTTGGAACACTTCTCGATTAATATTGTGCACAATTAACCATTAATGATCTTTATACCATAAGATATTTCAAGGAGGAATCCATCATGAATTTTTTTACATGATGGCATAACACCATGCTGATCTTATTGAACTCTTTTCGCGGTCATGTGTGAAGCATATAGATTCTACATTGTAAATCCAATCATTCTGAACCTTTGAAAAATCCTTCACAATGGCCCACAAATTGGAAACACACACCCTCGAGTAGGGCCATTTAAAACTCAAATTAAATAAATCAAAACAAGAATTTACTAAGTCATCCACATCAAATGACAAATCAAAGGTGACAGCTAATTCCGTGGTTGTTAAATCATCTCCCACATCTACATATAGCACATGGAATCAACAATGGGTCACCTGACCAACATCTAACTACACTCCTCTTGGGGACTCATACAAAACAATATTCAATAAGTTAGTGACAACCAACCTTTTCACACTCTCTCCTATCTGACCAGTTGATGAGTCAAGACCAAAGCTTGTGTGGTATCACTAATGCCACTACTTCAAGTATCACTAGGTTCGAGATCACGACATAGAAATATGTCATACTTTTAAGGACTTGGTCTAAAGACTCATCAATCATTGTGATATTCAATTCAACAATCCGAATGCTTCACCCAATTAACCCCTTGACATTTTCAAACAATAGTTTCCAAATCATACATCAACACGTCAAGTCATCTCCTCTACCACAACCCAAGAACCTAGTGCTCATACTATAAAGACCCTAAAAACTAATGATCATGATTCCCTTCCATCTGTAACTTCACCATTGGCCACCTCTATTTGATTTCACATCCTCCCCACATTTTTTACATCTACAACTATTTTGAAATCTAATCCTACATCAACAACTTCCAGAACCCTGTTAGCAAATATATCATTTGTGCCCTTAGAAACATTTATGAAACAACCATTTCAACCTATTTCCACACCTTGTGTCATTCCTTCATCGACCCCATTATATAATTCATCCATTTAAGAAAGATTGAATACCTCACCCGTGTCGGTACTATCCTTTCTCATCATATCATCTGTGGAACCTATACTAGTTCTTCTTCCCATTCCTGTACCCACGTTAATTACTACATTTTTAGCCTCACCATCCTCTTCTTACACTCCAAATTTTTCATTTGAATAATTATTAAAAGCACTTTACCTTGCCATGACCTCAGATTTCCCTTCTCCCTCATCAAGATAATCACATCAATCCCCGTCTTCTGCAGATCATCTCCTAAATATGTTGTTTCCCATGCCCAAACTAGTTTCCACGTCACCATCTGACTCCCCAATTGATATTGTGGATGGCCCTCCTGATAGTGTGTCCCCATATACAAAACTCATGATCCCTCTTACAAGTAAACAATCTAATTTGAGATCGTCTATTCCAAAACGACGAGCACTTCAAATCACTAATCCAAGATCATCCTATACCAAAACACCAATGAACAAAAAAACTTAATCCAAATCATAAAATCATTGAGACACTTGGGTTTTACCCCAAACATATAAAGTGTCCCACAATATTTCCTCTAATGCTCTCATTAGATCAAACACATATATCTTCCACCACCTACTGCAAACCTCTGTAATTACACTTCCTCTTATCAAGGCCTTCAACCCAAAGGGAAATAATCCTTTATGGTTAAATCTGAACCTTATGTGTGCCTTTCATCGCACCCTAGAACACAATGTTGAGCATTGTAGAGCACTCCAAGCCATTATCCACAACCTTATCAAAGAAGGGAGACTTTCTCTTAGGCCAAGTCAGTCCCATCCTCCCACATCTAGTTTGACCTCTATTATTTTACCTTTTGGAGAAGACTCACCTAGTGGTTTCCCTCATTTTTAAATCAATGTAGTTCAGGTAACCACTCGATCCAAACCACGTGAGCCCAAAATGACCTCCAAACCAAAGGCTAATACCTATATCACCATTCCTCCCCCTAAAGAGTTGGCCCCATCATCAAAACCAAAGGTTTCTATTTTAGCAAACCCTAAGCCTATCAAACAAAGCATCATTAGACACCTTCATCAATACCCAGTCAAAATTTCACTCTATGAGCTCATGCAAAGCTCACCAAATCATATACACACTCTTATTGAATCCTTAAAATGCATTCTGACACTTGACGATGAAGCTCAACCTCTCACATCTCTTGTAGGGTCACTTGCAACTTCTATGGCTATATCATTCAATGAAGTTGAAATTCTAGATATCCTACTAGAAGAACATGACCTCCCCCTCTTCATTAAAGTTAGGATCAATGACACCTTCATTCGAAGGTTCATTATTGACAGTGGGGTGACCATTAATATCATCCATTCACATACTTTTTATTAACTTAAGATTCTAAAGGAAATTGTCACTTAGACACCTGTAGTCCTTCATGCCTTTAATGATGCCATTGCTCTCGCCTTGGGAAAATTTGTTCATCATATCTATGTTGGTAAGAAGCTTATCCACCATACATTTTACATAATTGAAGGATAATTTCAATATAATGTTCTCCTCACACAACTGTGGATCTGTGCCATGTGTTGTGTCCCATCAACACTTCATCGTTCCTTGAAAGATGAACATGATGGAAAAATATTAACACTTCCTAGGGATGCTCCCCCTTCTAAGGTTGTAACATGAATTACATACCAAATGATGTACTCATCCCCAAAGATAATCCATTTGCACCGTCTGCTAGTTTAATCATTCCTTCATCCAAACTCCTTAATAAATAATCCTTTGGTGATGATGTGTTTTTTATAGAAGAATAAATGATTGAGGATTTTACCATTCATGAAGAGTCATCTAAGAAGAGACAGAGGACCTTGAAAATGGAGTGCAAGTTAGATAAAAATAAAGTGGAGTCTTTGGGGTCATTTGATGAATTCATACTTTTCTAGTGTCCTAAGAAGTATGAAGTGTCTTCACTAGGATTCTTGAAGACATTCATGATTTAGAGGAAGAAATAAGGTATTTATTTGTTCTTGATGGATTCCATTGATAAGATGTTGCTCAAGATGTCAGTGGTTAGTAGGAATAGTCATTTTTTAATCTTGATTAACTAAAATATTTATATTTTAGAAGTTAATATAATAAGTACATCAGTGTAATAAATGTCCAAACAAAATTAGGAAAGTGACCTAAGTAACTAAGTAAATAAAAAGGTGAAACCCTAATTAACAAGTAGGGTTAGAAAGAACTCAGTTGATTCAATGATCTTGCTAGGCTACGTCGAAGAGATGGCTAGAGAAACATGAGCAGGAAACGACTATGCAAAACTCTAGAAAAGTGTATATCTAAGCAATCTGAGTGGACTAGGGCACCTGGGAGAGGATCAGGGTGCCTATGGGTGCCCTAGTATAAGATTTGAATGCCTTGGTCTGTGCAGGAGGTCTAAAAACTAGATTTGTAGGGCTGCAAGGTGATGCAAATCCTTTGTTTCCTTTCATATGTATTTTAATGCACTGCTCAAGATATCACTGATAATCATTGATGAAGGAGAAACCTGTAAAACCCCAAATCAAGCATAAAAACCCTAAAAAATAAAAATGCAAATGAAGGGGTCAGACAGTCCTTAGTTGCCATAATGGTGGACTTACTAACTGAGCATTGCACTACATCTCATACCTGATGTAGTTCTGTGTGTGTGTAATCATGCCCTAGGTTCTCTTGTGACAGTCACACTTTGTGAAAGTAGTAAGAAATAATTATCTGTAGAAATGTAATAAAATGGTGGATGAAATAGAATAAACTTCCCTCGTATGCAGTGTGATACAGATGAACTAACCTTTTCCCTTGTGATGGAGCTAGATGGATGAAAATTAGCTCTAGATGCATTAGATGGAATGCAAATTTAGGTGATGATAGCAGTGACTACTGCTTAGTCCCTCATTATGGTCTCATAAATTTATATTTACATGGTTCTCTTTTTTTAATTTCGTAATTAACCCTGAAAAGGCCAACCACTAAAAATATGGAAACCCAAATGACTAAAGAGTGCCCAAAAGATGGAGGTAAAGTGGGAAAAGGATTAGGGCACCTCGAATGGGACTAGGGAACCTATGGGCACCCTAGTACTGGCACGGGCACCCTAGTTAGGGATAAAATGATGTAAAATGATAAAAATAGACTGGGCATGTATGTGCAGGAGGTTGGAAGTGGTGATAGAAAACAAAGTAAAATGGTGGAATGACGGGGGTTAGTTAGTACTTTCTTCACTCAAATATCATATAAGTGCATTATTTATGTTGGTGAGCGGAACACCCTATACATGAATGGGAAACCTTGAAAAATAAATATTAGTTGGGTTGTGGGAACTCTGTGCACCACCAACATTGACACTACTTTGAAGAGGCTTGAAACCACACATCATTCTCCATATCATATGTGATATATGAATGAATGTAACTACATTTGGAAAATCCATTTTACAATGTTTGAGTTGACTTGGATATTTCTAAAATACTTGTAGAAAATATTTTTGAGTGCTTGTAGATGAGACACGATGACTCCTTGACCTGGTAAGAAGCTTTAAACCTATGTTACTTTCTACCCTAATCACTTTAGATGTGTTATTATGATATCTAGGGAGCCTTGGTGCCTTTTACCAGTGTTATAAGTGAGTATATCAATGTAGTGTCATAGGATTTCGAGGTTAGTAAATGAGGTAGTGTTTACTTGCTTATATAGTGTTTTGTAGATGATTTATCTATAAAAGGTCAACCTAAAGGTGTTATAATATGCAATAAAGAATATGAAATTTGAAGCAAATTTGAAGAGAATATTAGTCTAAGACAATAAAATTTGGTTATGACCATAAATAATATCCCAAAAAATCTATGTGGCCCTGTTAAGGGATGAAAAACATGTAGTATGAAGTTTGCAACTTATCAATTGATGTTTGCATATGGAATTTATGCATTGTGCTCTAAAATTTTGATGAAATGTTAGTTTGTAAGGATAAACAAGCTAGACATAATACCTTGGAAAGTGCTAAGTGGAAATAGAAAGGTTTTGTTTATCTTAGTAATAATGTATTGTCAAAATCAACAGCTTCAAAGGGATAATTGGAAAATTTGAGTGTCTACACAACTTTTAGTACTTCAAGTTTTACTAGTAAGGGATTGTGACTTGTATTTTACTACCATGATCTTCACATACTTAAATTTTAAAAAAATGAGTTGTGACTTATATCTCAAGGTCACAAGCTTTGTGTACTTTGGTTTTATAAATAGTGGAGTTTGTAGACACCTAAAATCCGCTTACACAATTTTAATACTAAAATCTCACTAATTATCCTCTTTCCCGTCATTTCCATAATAATTAGTGATTTTCCACTAATTAGCTAGCATTTCTCTTCATTCCATTTAATTAATTACATTTCACTAATTAATTATCCTTATTATCATTCAGGATGTTGATTAACGACCTTTCATTAATTAATGTCTGCTTCTACTTGGGTTAATTAATTGAGTGTCTACATAACTTTAAGTACTTCAAGTTTTACTAGAAAGGGCTCGTGACTTGTATTTTACTACCACAATCTTAGCATACTTAAATTTTAAAAAAACAAGGACTCGTGACTTATATCTTAAGGTCACAATCCTTGTGTACTTCAGTTTTATAAATAATGGGTTTTGTAGACACCTAAAATCCTCTTACTCATTTTTAATAATGAAATTACACTAATTATCATCTTTCCCATCATTTCCATAATAATTACCACTTTTGCGCTAATTATATAACATTTCTCTTAATTCCTATTAATTAATTACATTTCGCTAATTAATTAACATTCCTATCACTCAGGGTGTCGATTAACGACATTTTGTTAGTTAATGTCTGCTCCTACTTGGGTTAATTAATTACGCTCACTACTCAAAATCAATAAGTCACTTTTTATTGGATAACATTCCTCTCTTACATCCCCCAAAGCATACTAATTCTCCTCTAATTACCTCCTATAATCTTACATCTACCTATTAATTAATCGCATCACCTGATTAATTAAAACATCCCCCCAATTCCCATGAGTTATTAATGACAAATTAAACTCTTCTAAGTCAAACTTACCTTTTTCAAATCTTGCTTATCCATTGTTAATATTTATTTTCCCATATCCCACATGCACCAAGATGCAAATCTCTCTCAAATAGGAAGGTTATATATAGAACCCTCGTCCTTCCCTTTCTTCTTACACCTCATTTGCATTAGTGAGAACTATAGGAATTTTGATTTGAGTCATTCTCCATTGTTGGAAATATATTCTCCAACTTGCATCCATTCTCTCAAATTTAAGATCATGGGAAGATCCAAAAATGGCCTTGTAGCCATTTCTTGGTGAGATATCATCTTCAATCCTTGAGGAAACAACACCAATTTGATTGCTCAGTGATCTAATTAGGTTCATTCATTAGGTAACAATCTCAAAGTGTAGGAATGGCTTGGCATTTAATGGATTGATCATGTTTATTCATTGTATAAGTTGTTTTACCTAAAGCTCTTATCTTATGGTTCTATAGTATATTTCTCTTTTCTTTGAAACTAATAGGTGTTAGTTTCTCTTAATTAGAATTGCAAGTTTATTATGCTCACATATTTGAATTTCATCTTATTGTCATCAACCTTCCATATTTTAGATTTTCCAAACAAGTATTAGTGACTTCCATGTTATTATCATGAAGCTTGCATGCTTGAGGATTTCTATAAAGTGGCTTATGATTTTTGTCTTATATTATAACAATTCTTATATACTCGAGTTTCACTAAATTGGGCTCATGACCAACATCTACATCAATGGTGGGGTTGTACTTTTTGTGTACATGAGATTTTACGAGAAAGGATTCTCAATAAAAATTACATGGTCAAGGTTTGACCAACAAAATCTCATGATTTCCATGTATTGTTGTGAGTTGAGTCATTATTGTTATAACCAACATTTCATTAAATTTGGACATATGTCCAAGAATCTAGACTTAGTACACAAGCGTATCATCATTTAAAAAAACAAAATGATTTCCATGTATTGTTGTGAGTTGAGTCATTATTGTTATAACCAACATTTCATTAAATTTGGACATATGGAATCTTTATAATTTTTGAAATGAAATTAGATTCTAAAATTGTCATTATTGGTTTTTATCTAGTGTGATATTGGATCCCAATATTGTCATTATTGGTTTTTAAGTAGTGTAATATCATATTCCAATATTTACACTATGTAAAAGCAATTAGAAAACTCTTTTTATTAGCAACAAAATAATCCCACTTTCCCCTTGAATAGAATAGTATTATCTAAGATAATTTAAAATGGAAATTTCCCATTCTAAACAAGTAACTTAAGAATATTTTTAACTAAAAGGTTTTTTGGCTTCATTTATTAAGGTTTATCAGTGTCCAATCTTAATTAATGAGTAATTATGCATATAAATTTTGTATTTCTTAATTAAAGAATTAGGGAATTCAACACATATAATTTAGTTGTTGTATTGAAATCATAAACCATAACCATTTCTCTCTAAAACACATTTTTTCCCACAAAGTAGAGTATCTAGACTTGAAAGGTTTACACTTTATAAATTTATTTTTAAAAAAATTAAAAATAAGCTAATTTAGAATGGACATGTGCCCATTCTAAACAAGTAACTTGAAAATATTTTTAATAGAAGTATTAATATGGAGGGGAGAACATGCATTATGTGAACTTAATAATGTTCAATTCACCAAGTCTAATACATAATTGAATGGTATGAGCACAATTCCTGTTTTTAGAATTATATATTTCGTGGCTTCGTTTGTTATTAGGTTTATTAGTACATCAAAGCTTAAATAATGTATTATGCACATGTTATGGGTTATGCACATAAATTTAGGCAAAGATAATTTTATTTTTTTGTTGTAATGAAATCATAAATTATGGCCAATTTCCTGAAAAACTAAAGCATGAAATATTGCAACAAATTCATTGTAAATCATACCAAATTCCCTGTAAATTGCAACCATCTCCCTATAAACTTCTTAGTATAATAAAGGAATTATTATGTTTTCTAGGAATTAAATTAATTTCATAGTGGAAATTATATTATTAATACATTGATAATATTTGACTTCCATATACAACCCTATGTTTTAAAGAATTATATGGAAAAATCTTCCCTACTTTATACACAATCTTCCATATAAACATCAGATAATCGTACAACTGTAAAATTTTATTGGAATATTATTTGGCAGATTTTTTTTCAAAAAACCCATATCCCGGGCCAAGATGATTTCACCTACAAATGTATGATCTTCAATTGCTTCTCCAAGTTATCATTCATTACCCTATTCAAGAAGTTCAAGGTATGCTTTAATGGCCTCATGTCCTTTATCAGGTATCTTTATGAAGCCAATTTGCTAATTTTTGTTTCGTGTCCATGCCCAAATGATGTTATGCACATCGATATCTTCAAGTTACATTTGTTTGAGATGATTTATGTTTTATTTTGGCTCAAACAATCTTGATACAATGTTGCACCTTCTCTTCTCCCCGTAGTGTTCCAATATTGAACTCTCACATTTTAAAGGAAAATATCCCTATCTTCTCTCCCCATCCATATCTTTTCACTATCATTTCCTAGTCGTATAAGAAGCATTTTTCACTTGACCACATCATTCAATGGATTAAATTCTTATATATATCTTCCACAAACACGCCTAACGTAAATATCATTATTACTTGGGATATGCTGACTAATGTAGTCTTATTTGTGAATATGTATGGCTCCTTTTATTTGGTCACATATATCTTTATTCTGTACTGTTTGTGGCCAAAAAATGCATCTGAATTCATGTCGCAATTTATAAATGTTCTATCCAAAGCACGCAAAACATTCTCCCAATATGTTATCTTTGGAATCCAATATTCACTACCTTCACCTATTGCACTTTTTCCCCAATGTTCAACATATGATTTTATTCCCTTGTTTTAGATCTTCCATTTATTTTAGATATTTGAAAGGTGTTAAAGGAGGTTTCCCTTCTGGCAAGTTCAGTTCACCATTATCCTTTGTATGCCATATTTGGATTGGAAGAGACCAATGCAAATCCTTTATTGTTGCTTTGTACTTCATCATTGGTATGCCATCCCTGACATGAAATTTGAACATATTAAGTTTGTTTATACCCACTATATTATGGTTTCCATTCAACAAGAATGGCTCCACAAAGTCCTTGAAGTTGTAAACTTACTCAATAAGGTAAGGATTGATTGTGTTTGGCCCTCCTTGACATTTTATCTAGGATTACATGATATGTGGCAAATAAAATGTGTCTAATTTATGTAAGGATGCTTCTAATATTCTAAAATTTCCATTTATATCCTCATGAGTGTGTCCCACTACAAGGAATCTCAGATACACTATTTTGAATACCTTTTTTGTTATCAACATTGACATAAATGAAAATAATGTACAATTATTGTTATCACTAGAAGCATTATCAAGTTGTAAGTAGAGGATTGGTGGTTTATTTTTGAATGAAGTAATTGTACTAGAAACACTAATGGATTTAGAACGGTTGAATATTTCCTTGTACTCTTTATATTCTTCATGCACATCATTTTGTAATAGTGCATCATGCAATGTATGTTTGGATGATCGAAAAATTTGTTGGGTGTTGTGTCTGTGTAGTTTTCATTTATGTCAAATTTCATTAATGGATAAGTAAGTTTATGTGGTATAGGTGTCTCCATGAGGTTTCATTCATAATCAAGATTTAAGGTTGATTAGTAATGTCTAATCTTGTTATCTTACATATGTTGTCTTGGTATTTGTGCATGGTTCTTCAACATGGTTCAAATGAGAAATATGTTGTGTGGGCTAGTATGAGTTATCAAAAGGTATCCATGGCATCTAAAATCTTTATTCTGATGTGTCATAGGTGTTAATGAGAATGTAATAGGTTTCTAAGGTTAGATATAATATGATAATTACAGGTACACAGTTCTTTGGAAGCAAGTTCTTAAGGAAAAGGTAAGAAGGCATGGGAAGATGAGATGCCATGGTAAGTTTCAAATGTATTTGAGCTTGTGTGATAATTTGAGAGTATTTAGGAGGGTTTTTCATAGAGTTAGGCCAATTTTTAGGTCAAGGTAGAGATTAAATTGCTTGAAAACCCACTTTTGTCCTACTGAGCTCTTAGAAGTGTGTTTTCCCAGCTCGAGGTCATGTTTGAGATACTCATTTTATCATAAAATATTTACATGGGGTCATGATATTTTCACAATATTTTATGCATTGAACTAAGAGTGTTTCAAAGTTGGGATGAAGTTAAATTATGTTCTGTACTTTATGGACGATTGTTAAGAAGGAGAGGTGGTCTAAAACACTAGTTAAACTCAATTTCGGAAGAGATAGGAAACACATGAGTTGTATGGTCTATAAATAACTTGGGAAAGAAATTTTTTTGCTTCAAGATTATAGTGGACTCTTTTGGGCTCCTGTTGGTGGTGGTTTCATGATCTAGGTCTACTGGTAAGTTGGAGAAATATCTATTTTTGTGGATATTTGTTGGTACAAATATGTGTTGCAAGTTTCATAATGAAATATATTATGTGGAATAAAGGTTTATATTTATCCTATTTTTCCAATAATATTTTTAGGCAATTTTTGTGGAGAAAATTTGTGCAACAGGTCTCAAAAGATTCCCAACCACTTCAGGGCTAGAGTGTGCCAATTAAGTCTCGTGCTTTGATGTGTGTTTAATGGATTTGAATGTTGCAGCAGTATGATATGAGCTTAGGTAGAATTTAGAGGCATAATATGATGTGATGGATCTCTTGTTTTGATCATGATATGTGCTTTCATTTTGAAACCCTAGTGGCCTACAACTACCTTATTAGGCCTATCAAGAAGCTTGTTGAATTAGGTGTTCAAGTGAGATAATATCCATTAGACATATGCATATTTGTGCTTAAGGAGGTGTGTTAGGTACCTGTTGAATTTTTCCATCAAACGGTTATGTGGAAATTATCTTGGAATTATTTGAGCATGTTGAGTATAGGATTGGTTTTTAAAGCCTAAAGCCTAGTTTTAGCAGTTTAAGAGATGGAATTGTTTCAGTGCCTTGTGCTTTTTTTGAAGGATCTAATAAGTTGTTTCAAATAGAATACTTCATAATATTTCCATCCATATTTTAATTTTTCTATGAATATGATTTTTTTATTCGAAGTCACTCTCTTTCTGAGGGTGATTTTTAGGTGTTTAAGACCTAGATTGAGTTTTTTCTTCTTGGTGTGCTTCATTATGTTGATAGCTTTCCAAGATCTTCGTGTCCTTGTTGATGGTGTCTAGAGGTTGTTATTGATATGTTCTGAGTTAGAGGAATCATAATGACATGTCTTACTCCATTGAAATTAAATCTTGTGATAGGTGAAGGAGATGCCTAATTTTAGGCCTATTTGAGTAGCCTTGTGTAAATTAGTGTGTTTAGGTGCTTTCTGACCTTTATGGTCTCCTGATATGATTTTATATGATGGATTATAGTGTTTTCATGTTGTGAATACTGACCTTATTGGTCTTGGTCAACCTAGAGGTGTTTATGAGTTGATTCAAGTATATAAAGGCTAGTGTGTTTTCTCATTATGACTAGTTGAGAGAGTGGAGTGTTAAGCGAGCTAAAGGAGAAGAGATTAGGGGTTAGAAGGCTTAAGAGAAGATCCATGAAAAGGTATGAAAAGATTAAAAAAATATAATAATATGGCTTCAAGGTCATTGGACCTAATCATTATATGAAGATGCAAGTTTTAGCGAGGAAGGAGAGAGGGTGGTTTGAAAAATATTTGAGTGCATGAAGCTAAACTTGTGAACACCATCAATTTTTTGAGAAAAACATCATCACTGATATTCATATTTAGGTATCTAAGTTTTTTCTTGGTCATCCTAGGGGGTTATAGCCTCCCTATAAGGTTGGTGCTCCTTGTGAGATTGGTGTCTCACTAAAGAAATTGAGTGTGATGTGTAAAATTCATACAAGTCCTTTGTTTTTATAATATAAGTAGAGGTTCAGTGGGTTTTCTTACCATTGAGGTTTTCCCACTTCATATTTGGTTTTCATGTGTTCTTTTTTTATATCTTGCACTTATGGATGGTTGATACAAACTTAATAAGCTCACAATTGATGAGGTATGTTGAATGGTATATTTGAGAGATGAATGTATGTTATGGTAAATGAAGTAAATGTGTTTTAGTGACTGTTTCACCCCCCCTCAGTCACTTTTATTCTAACAATTAGTATCAGAGTTAGGTCCTTGTGAATAAATTCTAACAACTTGTAGGATATCCTTGAAGCACAAATGGGAAAGTCATCTGATGTTAAGACTACATTGATGAGTTAAAGAAAGATAAATTAAGTTTCAGAGTCCTTGGTCCATAGTTTGAAATAAAAAATCAGTTTTATGAAGGTTTAGAATGGTCAGTCCATCAAAGATTTGGAATCTCAAGTTAAGAGTGTGATAGAAACTCTAAGAGCTAAAAATGAAGACTATATCAGGTCTGAAGATGAGTTGAGATCCTTAAAATCACTTAGAGTAGGAATATATTAGGTTGAGGAAATATGAGAGTTTACATAATATTTATGAGGCTCTAGATAATATTTTGAACAATCAGAGATCAGCCAATGACAAGACATGCCTTGGTTTCAAAGGAGATCACTTGAAGAGTCATGTAGATGAAAAAGTAGAACCTAGTACCCATGAAGACAAATTCAAGAAGGTATAAACTTGTTATAAAAACCAAATTCAATGAGGTATGTTCATTATTTGAATGGATATTGTTATACATGTAATAAATTTGGTCATAGAGCTATAGATTACAGAAGACATTTCTCAAGGAATGAGTATGCATGGGATTATGAAAGTTATTTTCAAGGCTATTGTTATGAATGCAATGAATATGGTCACAAAGCTATGGGTTGTATCTAGAATTTTGTATGCTATAATTGTCATAAAACATGCCATATACCAATATTTTGTTAGTTTGAGTCCTCCATACAAAGTAAGAAGTTTGATGCATCTAAAAATGGAAAGAGTGTTCTAAACAAGAAGGTGTTTTTCAAGAGGTCTTCTGAAGAAAATCCAGATACAACTATGATAGTCAAGAAGTTTAATCATGTAAATAAGACCATGAAGAATGAATATAAGTTTGATAAACATAGTATAAGATCTGATGAGCTAAAGCATGCCATGAAGGTAGAATGTGTAGATGGTGTAAAGGAGAAAGAATCAAAGAAAAAAATCCATTCAAAGGAGATTCAATCTCAATCAAGATGTCATATATTATTAACAAGGTCAAGAAGGAGGAAATCAAGTCTTTCAAGCCTAATTCCGACATAATTACCAAAAAAATAGGATTTTTATCCCTGATCGAGAATAAGTCTGTAGTTAAAATTACGATGGGGGAATATCACCTTCTCATGCTTAATACCCTTCCCACTCCCAACCATGTTGGTAGACCTAATACAGCACATATGTAAAACCCAGATGTCGGGGATCTTATCCCTTTTGGTCCACCAGATAATCACACCAATCTTATTTATGGTGGCATTGATATCCCTTCATCTAAAATTAATGAAATCCCACACGCCATGCTTTATACCGAAAGCTTTAGCTTTCATGATAACCCATATTTTTACTGTAACTAGTTCCATCATTGCACATGGAATGGATTTGGTATGGTCTGTTATGAACACGGCCTGCATGACCTCATTCCTGATCAGTGTCAAAAACCATACGAAAAGTTTTGGTTGGGATATAAGGAGGAGTTATCTCATCCCATCCCACCGTTAAAGATACTAATGGACACATCGCCTCCACCTCCTTTGTATTTTATGAATTTTGAAGATGAGGGCATGCCTTCTCTACCTCTTCTATATTTTCCACCCCTCGAGGATATTGTCATGCTTGATGACATGGACCTAACTTCTTTACTTTCTTCATCTCATCTGAATCTTGAGGACATGAACATACAATCCCCATCTTTCTTGACTCTTGATGACACGAAATTAGATGACACCATTTCCATTTCCTCTAAATTTGCTTTTAGTCTCCACCATAACATTGGAAAAAATTAGTGATTCATTCTATATGGCATTTGCTTTATGGACTTAGCACCATCTACCAGCTCAATAGAATGTTCTACCCAACTTACTTGACGGAGTTCCTTGTAATCAAAAGTGAATATGTGTATGTACCTTTGAAAGAGATGGAAGTAGGATTCCTTCTCACTCTCCATCACAGCATCACCAATATTTATTTGTTGGAGACGATCATCAACTTATTTTTCAGATAATTTTATGGAGATGATAGAAGAATATTCTTCTACCATTAACATTCTCTAGTGTGTTGATGAAGATGCCATCCTTTCCCACATGGGGGCAGAATATTACTATCTTGAGAAGACCTTACCATCAGATTCACCTACTTTTCTTAACAAAGCCACCGTTTACGTCAATATCAGGACTCCACAAGAGCCTCACATTTTCATGGTGGGGAAATCGCTTGATGCAAACGAGCTAGAATATTTCACCACATTCCTTTCCCATCATAGGCAAGCATTTTCTTGGTTAAATTTAGACATGTCAGGTCTTGATTATTCTATCATCATCCATAATATCATCACTTATCCCAATGCTAAACCAGTGAAGAAAAAGCTTTTTCGTATGCATCCTTGAATTTCTCTCCTTATTAAATAGGAGTTACAACATCGTTTAAAAAAAAATTCATCATTCTCATTGACTATCTCCAAGGGGTTTCCAAAATTTTCCCGGTTGCTAAAGCATCAAGAAAATTATGCATATGCACAGACTTTCAGGATCTCAATCTCATCTTCCTGAAGAATGATTTCCCACTTTCAAACATTGATTATCTTGGGGATCTTACCGCAGGTCATGAGATGCTTTCTCTCATGAATGGCTTCTCTAGGTACAATCAAATCCTCATTGCACCAGAAGACCAACACAAAACCTATTTCATCACCCCTTGGGGTACCTTTTGTTATCACGTCATGCCTTTTGGTTTGAAGAATTCTGACACTACTTATCAGTGGGCCATGATTTATATCTTTCATGATCTCATCCATAAAACCATTGAAGACTACATTGATGATAATTTAGGAAAATATAAACATCGATGCGATCATATTTTTATGTTATAAGTTCTTTTCAAGTAAATAATTCACTTTTTCCTTCATATTAATCCAGCCAAATGCGTATTTGGAGTCTTAACAGAAAAAATCCTTGGATTTATCGTTTATATTAGGGGCATTGAAGTCGATCCCACAAAAATTATTGTAATCATTGAAATTCCTCCTCCTACCAATCTTAATCAATTACGCAACCTTTAAGGCCACCTTCAATCTATCTGCTATTTCATCTCGCAACTTTTTGATCATTGTCAACCTTTTCATCACCTGCTTCAAAATGATATTAAATTTGATTCAGATCATGATTGTCAAAAGGATTTTGACGATCTGAAATGATATCTCATATCTCCACTAATGCTCACACCTCCACATGATAGAGAACCATTTTATTTATATATCTCTGTCACTAATCATACTCTAGGGGCCATGCTAGCACATTGTGATGACAAAGGTCATGAGTAGGTTGTTTATTACATCATTCGTATTGTACATGATTGTGAGATGTGCTAAAATGAATTTGAAATATTGTGTTACGCTTTATTCTTCATGACATCTAAACTTCGACATTATCTCCTCAACCCTAAGACTTACGTTGTGACTATATTTCATCTTCTTAATACATTGCAATAAAAACCTTATCATAAACATCATGTTACTCAATGGATCATACTCATGATAGAGTTTGACCTTGATTTAATCGCTCAAAAATCTATTAAGGGGAAAGTTATTTTTGACCAATTGGTAGAGGCCCCTCTTCTTAGTACACATTTACCTCACGAGTGATTTCCAGATGAATCCATTAATCAAATTCATCATGAATATAATCCTCATTCACTCTCTTCTTTGACACCTCAAAATGTCAGCAAGGGGGAGGCATTAGGGTCATCCTTGTTCCTCTATGGGAGACTCCTATTCCCCTCGCATTTTTACTCAATTTTGAGTGTAAAAATAACATGGAGAAATTTGAGGCCCTCATACTGGGTCTCAAAACCTCTGTATTTTTATGTGTTTAAATTCTTGACATCTACGGAGATTCCAAACTCATTTTCAAACAAGTCACAGGTGAGTATCAATGTAAAAATGATACTCTTCAAAAATATCATGACATTGTTCATCTTCTCCTTAAAGATTTTGGATCTTACACCATCCAAGCTATTACCTGATTAACAAATTACTTCACCGATACAATGGTTTCCCTCATGGATCTCATCCTAAGGACAGCAGAGGATTCTAAGCTTCCTATTGTTGTTCATCTCCGTGACCGGCCCTTTCACGAGATACCTCAGTTTAATCTTATTGAATTTAATTCACCAGACCTTTGGTACTCTCAAATATTGAAGTATCTATCCAAATCAATCCTTCCTCCTGATATCTTCAAAAAAATATGAGGTTCTTTCTTCAATGTGCTCACCGCTATGTGATCCTTACCGGCATTCTTTATAAACGCATATTTGATTGTATCCTTCTCCGATGTCTCAAATCCCATGAAGCCTCTGAGGCCATCCAAGAATTACATGATGATATTTGTGGTGGGAAATTTAGTGGCTTAGCCTTTGCTAAGCATGTCCTTTGTCTTAGCTATTAATGGCCTTCCCTTAATCATGACTACTACAAATACATTAAGAAATGTGAAAAATGCCAGCATCATTCCAATCTCATTCACATTCCTAGTCAAGATTTGTAGCCAGCTTAGGACCTTTGGCCCTTTTCACAACGGGGCATTGATCTTATGTGTCTTATTAATCCCCATTATTCATAGTAGCATCATTCGATCATCATGGCCACTGAATATTTCACCAAGTTGGTAGAAACAATATAACTAACCTCAACCAAATCTAGTCGTATGATTAATTATATCCATCCATATATCATCTGCCTCTTTGGCGCTCCCCATAATCTTGTTGCAGACAATGGAAAGTCCTTTAAAAACAAATATCTCAAGAAAATCTATGATGCATTCAACATCCAACTTAGTTTCTCTTCTCCATACTATCCCCAAGCTAACGGCCAATCTAAAGCCACTAACAAAATCCTTAGAAATATTATTTCCAAAACCATTGATCAAGAAGGTCGTAATTGGCATCTCTAGCTCCCTTTCACGTTTTGGGCCTATCGAATCAGCATCTGTACCTCCACTAGGGATATGCCCTTTTCTCTTGTTTATAAATATGAAATTGTCCTTCTCAAAGTTCAAATCCCATATTTTTGTGTATACCTTCACGACTTCATCTCTGACGAAGATTATCACCAATCTCATCTAGCACAACTCAAGATACTAGATGAGAATTGCCTTCACGCTCTTGAAAACCATCATATTTATTAGGAACACATCAAAAATGCTTATAAAAGTATCTTAAGGAATGTGACTTTAATATCAGAGACCTTGTTCTCAAATAAAATCATAACGTCACTACTCTGGAAAGGAGCCAACCTGGAAAGTTTTCCCCTAACTGGATCAGACCATATATTATCACACATAAGTATGGATGAGGAGCCTATCATCTAGCCTCCCTTGACAATAAACCAGACGTGGAACTTCTTAACACATTACACTTACGACCATTCTATTTCTAACACATTTACCAATTTTACCTTAGTCATGACTTCAGATCATTCTTCCATCTCATCCCTTTTCCATTTCTCATTGTGATGATTTGTAACTATGTGGTCTTCCGTCACTTTATAGATGTGACCTTAAATATGAGCACGATGACTCTTCCTATAGCATATTCCTTATAGATAAGTTCTTCCTTCTCGGTGAGATATCCACGATCATCACATCCATCTCCTTCTTATTATCCTATTAGAGCCATTCAAATAGTCTAACGGTGTCTCTTTTACATCATCTATCCCCTCCTAAGTTGTCTACTTAGCTAGTCCAAACTCTCCTCCCTTATAAAATCAAAAAACATGGATGCTCAAATCAAAAATCAAAGTTATGAAAAACAAACTAATCAATCAAAGGATAGTTGTTCATGTAAACAAAATAAAATAAAATCAAATAAATAGATTGATCCCTCGAAGGATGACTATCATTTATTCTTGCCATCTATACAGAGTAGACCATACACTCGAAGGATGGCTACTCCTTATGAATTTTGAAGGCTTCCCACATTGATCATCCTTCCATTTTATCAACATCCTAAGAAAGCTTCCCATATTGATCAACTTTCTCTTTCCCCTTACAAAAGTTGGGGCATAGATTAGGGAACACCACTTTTGGAGAACCCTCTTTCCTCTCTACATGTGCATCTCAAACCCCTTTTTTTCATGTCAATATTAGGTTTATGCGATCATCTCATCCATGTATCTTCATGGTATTTGAAATGACTAAATATTGTTGGTTATTTGCTAGCATTTTCCTTGGTCGTATGCACCTTGTGTCACCCAAGATACTTTCTTGTTTACCTCCAATGCAGTTAGAGGCTTGTTAACCATGCATTATTCCTTAACATGATGCAATCTCATTTATACCATTGGGTTACTATGCTTATAATCGTTCCTTATCGAAATTTAGTCTATCTTTATCACCAAAAATCCCATTGGGCCATACTTATATCCCTTTTTCGGGCATACTATCCTCACAATCCACTTTTGTGGTAAATTTCCACTTTTAGGGCATTATATTTTCAATCTCAAAGTCCACTTAAGTGGCCATATTTACTATTCCTTCAGGAATTTTACCTTAGATTATCCTAATCCAATGTGTGCACAAAATCTACTCAGTGTCTATACCATTTTCCCCACTTTGGGCATATTTTTATTTTTTCCCTTTTCCTTTACAGCCATACCTTCCACCCTTGGGGCATACTATCTCATCATCCAATCTTTCATCCATTGACTTCTTGGCATTTTTTTGTGACCTATTAGGAACGATACTTTTTATCCTCGTTCATAGTGAAAACATAATATTTTCACTTGATTCCTCATGTAAAAATGATTTTGCATACTTTTTGCATATAGTTGCACATAGTTTGATGACTTGTCTATGACCCACTAGTCATCCCAACCTACATATGTACTGCAGTGATCTTCACTCACTCACTGGTCCATAGAACATTGTTGTCCATCTCTGTTGAGACTGGAATTATACCCTACCGATATGATATTAGAGTCAGCGCCATATTTTTCCTTCTTTATTGCCATCCTTTTTTCTCGGGGCATCTTGCATTTGTTATTCTTCCACCTATATTTTCATCACCCACCCACCCTTTTTCATTTACCTTTTTTGAAACGTGCCATCAATTTCCCTTGGTGTCATCGATTCCCTATTTGAAGAGGAACTTATCATCAATCATTTTGTTAACCATTTAACCTACCTTGAAGAAAAATATGTCAGAATTTTTTTTTAGAAAATCCTTGTACAACGAAATTCTTCAAGGCCCGAAATCTGAAGTGTTCGATCTTCAAGCTTTGGAGTTTTTTATTTTTGGAGTTTTATTGCTCGGATTCAAGATTGCTCCTTTAGCTCTTCGAAGTCTAAAACCCTGAAAGTTTGAATTTTTGGAATTTTGAGCTTCAGGTTTCGGGTTTCAGAATTTTTGACCCCATTTTTTTTAAATCCCTCTCGGACTTCCAAAGTCTGAAATTTTGAAAGTCCAAAATTTCAGACTTTCAGGATTTCGGGTTTTCAGAATTCTTCAAGTCATTTTTAGGATATTTACTTTAAAATTCTGAAGTCTGAATTTCTAAAATTCCAAATTTTTGGACTTTCAGGCTTTTGGGTTTCGGAAGTTTTCATTGCCAATTCACTTTTTCATCTCCTAATACCCGAAGTCTGAAACCCCAAAATTTTGAATTTTAGACTTTCGGGTTTCAGACTTTTGGAGGTCCTCCGTACAATTAATTTTTCACCTACCACTGTACGGATCATATTTCTGCCTTTAATATAGGATTTTCTATTTAAACTCAGTTTTTACTTGTCATTTTTACCTGACACATTTACTCTGACATTCTGTTTCTTGTACTTTGCGATGTCTTTTTCAAGGTATGGAAATTTTTTTATTTTATTTTTGGTTTAAGGTCCTTTTCTTTGTTTCCCTCTCATTTTGTTTTTTGTTTGGTCTTCCTATGTGTATTTTTCACAATGTCGCCCCCTTTGTTCACCATGTTTTGATTTTTGAGTTTTCTTCAGGTATTCAAAGTTGTTCAAAGTATCCTCTTAGGCCTCCCATACTTCTTCTCATTCCCATTTTTCAAAATTTGTGAGTTAGTATTGTTCGGCAACAAACCAGTTTGAAGATATTTTTTGGAGGATTCAATTTGGGAAACCTCTTCAGAGAAATTCATTTGGAAACTTCTTTTTAGAACTTTTTTCAAAGAAATTATTTTAGAGATTTTGGTTTAGAGAAAGTTTTCAGAGATTTTAGTTTGGGAAAAATTTTCAGATAATTTCTTTAGAAATTCCATTTCAGAGATTTCTTTTAGAAATTTTGAATTTGGAGATTCTAGTTCAGTGATTCTTTTTGAAACTTTTCAGTTTGGGACTTAGGAAGTTTTCTTTTGCATATTCAGAGTTTCTCCAACTTCATCTTCCGAAACACAAGGCTTGATGTCTATTTCCACTTCAAAAGGAAAAGAGAAGATGAAGTACTCATTTCTTGGGGTTTCTCCTCACTCCTGATTGTCTTCTGACTTGGAAAATATAGGGGACACCGACTAGGACAAATTAATTTTCCAAATTTCAGGGAAATATTAAAGGCTCAAAATAAGAAATCATGGATGCAGGCCATCTACGATAGTGGGCTCGCCCTTACCACTAGTTTTCCCACGTCCATGCATTTCCCAGAATTCATTTTAGTTGCAGTAGCCCACTTTGACAAAGAATCTATGTCAGTCAGAGATGACGATGATAAGGTAGTAATCCATTTGGACCCATAATTTTTTGAAGATCTACTCAAACTTCCCAACGTTCAAGATTATGCCACAATTTCACCAGAGTTAATAGTGGAGCATTGGGACAAGAAAGAGGAGGTATGCTCAAAGATCATAATGAAAACTTATCTGGCCAAGAGCTTCACCAAATTACCCAAAACTATGCATCAGTCAAATTTTATTCAGGAGGTCAGTGATCTTATTGTGCTACTAAGCAGAGTTTTAGGTCTTTCTTCTGCAAAAGAATTCCAAGAATGGATGTTTTTGTACATCATGAACATTAAGAAGAACAATGATTTTATCCAATGGGGGGGAGCATATTAGTAGCTCCATTTTCTATCGATTGGGTAAAGTGTCAGATACGAATACTTTCTACATGAAATCCTTCCTAGTGTATGCTGCTATTGCTATGGGATATTTTTCTGGTTTGAATACCAGGGGTGTTCGCAGCACTTCCCAAATATATGAATTTTATCCCCAACTCACTCTGGATGAGGGAAACAGGCATTTCTGTAGAGTCAACGACTCTTTCTTTACTATCATCCTCTATCATTTTGACAAAGAAATTTATAATTGGAGGATTTCCAATGAAGCTTTCAAAGAAGTGTGGGAATGGGGAGAAATCTACTTTAAGTTTCCTACATTCACCTATATCCGGATTCTAGGTTTCATAGGTGCCCCAAGAAAATTTCCAAGGTGCCCCATAGAAAAATGGATTCTATTGGAATTATTTCAGTAGTTATTGGATTATCATCGAATCTAAAATAAGTGTCATAAAGCGAGAATGCATTTCCCTATTTCGATTGGTAGGTACTCTTGCCCAAATATTCAGAAGGTTAAAAATGTTGACAAAGAAATGGACGAGGTAGCCCTGCGGACCTTTCATCCATGGACTAATTTTGATTATTGGCGTAAGTTCAGGGAAACAGGTCAGTCCAATGCCCATGTGCACCAATTGGAAGATATTTAGATTCATTTTTGGGATGAATACATCGTGCGACAAAGGGATTATGAAAGATTGACCCTAGATGAGGTTTGGCAATTTGGTTTGGACGATGTGCCAAAGGACATGCAAGAAAGTGATGAGGTTTTGGATTCATCATAAAAGGATGATAATGTTTCCAATCAACCACTGTCATGGATTTATTGGTATGTGGAAGAATGCAACAATACAAAGGAGAGGGTGGGACCCATTTTGAAGAGGACTTTCAGTTGTTTTTCCACCTTGGGAATCTCACTCAAAGGGGAAAATCAATCTACAAATACATGAGCTATACCAACAATAAGCCAACCAACACCCACTAAGGGAAAAAGGTCAGCTCAAAAGGCTCCTACAATCCCAAATAAGATTTCATGTGTTGTTGGTGGCTCATCTCTCTCTAAGGCTTTTACTCTCAAGACCATGTCTCCTGCAACGCCTGTGACATAAGTAGTTGAAGTCGATGACTCCCCTAGTATCTTCTAATATCCATCACACCTTCTTCCTCCATTATCACTTCCAATATCAGTTCCTTCCACTTCCACAATCATTTCTTCCTTCCAATCCCCTTCTATGGCCAAAGTATTCTCATCACTTCTAGTTCCATCAGCTGGAGAAAATATTGGGTCACCCATTTCCTCTACACTTCCTTTATCACTTACATTTTCTTCAATCTCAACCCCCAACATCATTATGTCAATTCCTGTGGCTTTCCCTACATCTATTCCATCCATCATGGCCACTTCTACTCAAATACCAACAAACGTTTCTAGTGCTCTTGCCTTATCTAATGTCTCAGGTATTGAATCCACTGTCTCATCTTCATCAGCTTTAGCCATTCCAGAATGGCTATTGAGGTAAACTCCTGAGAATAAGAATAAGGTTCCTCTGGGAGATGTTATAGATCTCAACATATTAGAGCATATGCCCAAGAGATAGGCCAAGAGACTGAGAATTGTGTCAAGTCTAATGGTTAACCCATCCAGAGAACGAGTGATAGAAGTTGTCACCCCTATTGAGGGGAAACTAAAGAAAAAATCATAGCTGCGGATTACTAGATTTCAAAATTATCACTGGGGAAGGCCACTCTTAAAGGAGCTAAGCAAGATGTGCACACTTCTCTTAGGGCCCTTTTAGAGAAATAGGACAAAGATAAGGCCACCAAGGATGAAATCAAATCCAAGGTCGAACAACTTACTGCATTGCTATGCAAAGTAACCCAACCCACTCCATCTACTGAAGTCTCAACTATTACGGCTATAATGATTTCATCTACAATCGATGATATTTTTATCATGAGCTTAAGAAGCTAGGCCAGAAAGGGAGATCAGTGAGTGGAAGGATGGAGAGAATTTTGTAGGAATCCAATCCTTTAAACAAGGAAGCAGTTGAGATATATAATGATATGTTGGTTGCAAAAACCACCATTTCCAAAATGGATGAGGCCTTTTCTGGAGATAATAATAATCTAAATTTAAATTTGGCTACATGGAGTGAGATCAGAGAGGAATATCCCAAATTTCTTCTTCAGGAAGAGGTGCTCGATGATGCCTCTAAATTATTTGAATATAAAAAAGCCATGGAATTCTGGTGTCAAGTATTGTAGGATTTGATCAAGAAGTTGGAAGAGAAATGAGTGGAAATCACGGATGCCCTGAATGACAAATCAGAAGAGTTTGATATTGCCAATTGCAAATTCTTCAATGAAAATATCGATGGTCTTCCTGAAGATCAAATTAAGGGAAATTTCAAAGATTTAGTGAAGCATGATGATTAGGTCACCAAAAATTTCAATAATGACTCTATTGACCGATTGGCCTTGTGCCAAAAATTCATAGGGAGACTAAAGGAAGTTACGAATAAACTTCGAAGATTGCCAGCCAGGATTACAAAGGAGATCGAGACAGCAGATCTAGTGAATCACTACGCATGTGGGCCTGGAGATGAATGAATTCGGGGGATTATAAAGTGCTTCATGGAGTACAAGCATGGAATGGATGTGTGGGAAGAAGGAAAACAGAAACTTGCAGGTGAGGAAGTTGTAGCTGAACCAGCCCAAAGCTGAGTGGCCATGAAAGGAAAAATCCAAGCTCTAGATCAGTCAAAGTTGGAAGGTTGACTGAGTCAAACCCTTGTAACAAATTATATAGTTTCATGGGAGCATGTTCCCTTAATTTAATGACATTTCTATTTTTAGAAAAATGTTAGTTAAGGGCCCAGCTGTAATGGCTCAACCTAAGAACTTATAAATAGTGGAATACTTCAAGTTAGTATACAGATTATTTTTGAGAGGAGTTGATCTTCAAGCTTGGAGGAGTGCTTCAAAGATTCTAAGAAACCTTGTAATTATATTCAGAGATACACCTTGTTGTTCAAAATCTGATTTATTGTGTTGAATGATTAATCAGTGTTTACTTTGTGAATTTACAAATCCTTAGTGAGAGTGATTATCTTACCTTTATTTCAGGTTATCTATTTCATGTTTTGAAGGAATAATACTACTATATTTTATGTCAGTTGTGAAAATCTTATTTTCCTTCTGTATTCATTTTATGTCATTATTATCCCTAGTTGCAGAAATAGATGTTTGGGGCATGTGTGGTTTCCTCATGATAAATTAATTGTGTGTTGAATCCGATTTGATCTACTCTTATTTACACTCAAGTTTAACAAAGGAATGTCTGCCCCTAGTTTGTGGTATTTCGTACCATTTCCAGTTACGATAGGTGAAGGTGGTCAATGATGCAAGCATCCCCCCCACATTAACCCTTCTAGATGTGAAACATCCCTTAATTTGGTGCATCACCACTTCTAGTATAGGTTTTATTTCCTTGCAAATATCTTTCCCTAATCCCATAAAATTTTAGCATATGACTAGTTAGCCATTTTTCTTGCATTAGGAGTAGTGTTGTGTTTAGTTTAAGAAGAGGAATTCGGCCTTCTCCGGTGGTTCGCATTGAGCCCAAGTCCCACAGCTTGAGAGGTAATCCCATGTATCCCAATCACACCGAATGTCCTATTCACATTTTGGTCATTCGGAGGGTGTAGTGATTTGGTGACAACACCTTCATCCTCATCCAACTCTTTTTGTTTTTGTCTCATGGCTTGCTACAACAAAACCACTCAACAAAAAGGGGAAAAATTTAGACACCTAAAATCGGTATCTATGTCATCATTTTCCTACGTGAGCATATTTTAATTTAATCTTCTTCCTCATCCAATCAAGTGCCCTTCTAATCCTTATTAATTAATTAAGCCACATTAATGAATAAATCATTTAATATTTTAGATGCCCAATTATCCTATCTAAAATTGATCCTATTAATTAATTAATTCATCATGCCCTAACCAACTTCTATTTTGGAATGATTTCATTCCAAATATACATCCTATATATCCCCATGCTTTTTCTAACCTATCCCTATCTTTAACTCATCTCCAACTCATCTCCATAATACCCATTCCTTCTTAATGCTTTAAAGCATTCAGACAACCCTTAAAAAAATTGAAATCATGCAAAAAAAGGAAAAAACCTATTATTGGGGAAACTTTCCTTGGAATCGGTGGCGACCTAGCTTGGTTACCGTTGACCCTATAAAAATGATCTCTTAGTTTCCATTCATCATCAAAAAATAAAACGCAATTGGATTTTCTTGCAATTTACAGAAAATATTTCATGTCTGAATGCTCCTAAAGCCATTGCAGACCTCCTTGCACTATACATGCATCAATCAGGATCATTTATTTTGTGAGAACATGATTTATTTACATAAATTTGATCATATTTATCATATTATCTTGTTTTTTTCATATCTAACCTTTTGTAGGTATATATAATCAAAATTAGAGCTCATAGCTTCGTCATCAACTTATTTTTACAAATCTATTCTTATAGGTTGATCATTCACTTTTCCCTTCCTCAGTTCCATCAATCCCTGTCACAGTTGCAGCCGACCCTTATGAATCACTGCTGACTCAACCTCTGTTACCTTTTGTTTTTTATTCCTGAGCCATCCCCGGTATCTTCACGATCTTACCCTCTATTCTATAATGTTAAGTCCTCATTTCAACCTCTTTGTTAAGGCGAATCAACTTTTTTACACCCTGGTCACCATCGAACATGGTCCTGGTTGCAATCCCCAACCCTAATCGCTATTTCTTATTGTTTCCCTAGTATTTTTTACTCCATAATAACTCTTCTAGTTATTTAGGTAACTCCTATAAATATTCTAGCTCTCAATTCCTCATTGAAGGTTACGCATACTCAAGTTCAATCGGAAAAAAAATCCTTGGTTGCAGTTCCCCCTTAGCACCCATTTTTTTCCCTCAAGTTCCTTTACACACTTTTTGTTCTCTCCATTTTATTTTCCTTGTTGTTCCACTTCTCCCTTGAACCCACATTCTGTGATTTTTCCTTCTTCCTAATCAGCTTCTTCATCTTGCGCATGTCTCAGACTTTTTTCAATCATCCAAGTCTCTGGCCTGCTTATGTGTTGCACCCATCACTTTGTAATAGTTACACCTTGACCATGCGTTCTTTACTTACCTATTTTCCTCTTTTCTCTGTTTTTTGTGCATGTGACCTAGTGTTTATTTCTCCACATGCACTCCTTTCCCTCACACCCTTCTTTTTTCCCTTCTGTGATAGGTCATCTTCTAACATATTTGAGTGTGTTGTAAAAAACCATTCAAAGGATGCCAATAGAGTGTTGAATCCATACAACAGACCAGTGAGTGACACATGGTAGAAATGAAAAATATTTACATAGTTGGCCATCATTTCAACCAATCCACATGTGCCATGTGTCTTACGTGCACCGATGACTTTGACATCTTCTGAAATCATATATCTTTTACTACAGAGCTCAGATTGGTGTGCGCTTGGACTTGTCAAAAATATTTTGATATCAACTATAGTGCTATAAATTCAAATTCAAATTCTTGGTGGATTTTGTAGGTGATAAATGGGAAAATTTCTTTCTAAGCATTCACGAGCAAATCTGATTATTCTAACCACCCGATTTGATATGATTTTCCATCCTTTCTTATTCAACTCACCAAACAAGCTTAGGGAAGCATATTTCACAGATCTCTAGGTGGATTTACAGGAATTGAATGCTTCTTGTTGGTGGTTGCATTTCAAATTCAAGTTTCCCCCCTTTTCTCCCTTCTTCCTTCATGGATTCATCTATAAATGTAAGATATAAACTCATTTTTATGTTGGATACTTTCGATCCTTACGCATTTTACTAAGGACTCCATACTTTTTGTATTTTGAGTTACATACCTCTAGATCTAGATTTTGCATGTGGATATCAGACTCCTTAATCATTGTAACAACTCTATACATTTCTGGAAATAGTAGAAGCATCATTTTGTGACTATTCTCTGTCCTAACATGTTTAAATTCCTTCTTCTTTTCATTTCTTTTTCATTACATGTTGGTTGTGCTATGTTAAGTCCCTTGTAGTTCCTTATTTATTTGTGTTCCATGAGAATGATCTAGTGAATACATGTTTAGTTGTGCTACTCATGCCTAGCCTCCTTTCACAAATTTCCTTTCATTCTCATTCATAAAAAATAGTGTTCATACCTCTTTTTCTCATGCTATCACCTTTTAGTATAGTTTCATTTCATGTCATTCTTCTATCCCTGGTCCCTTGGCATTATTAGCTTAGTTTTCCCTTCCATCACTAGGAGTAGTAGTAGTAGTAGTAGTAGAAAAAGATAGAGGAACATGCCTTCTCTAGAGATCCGTCCCAAATGCACAAGGTCCCACAACTTGGGGATGGTTCCATTGTGGTCTCAAACACCTCGGACCTTCCAAGGTCTAAGACATGGGTGCACATTTGAGCAACCAAAAGTTTCTGGCATGACTGGTGGGAGAAACATTGAAAGATAAAATTTCATATCTCTAAGTTCTAGTGTGTGGACTTAGTGTTTCAGCCTTTGGAGGCTCATTTCAACACATCTGATGACTCCCAATATTTTAAGATATTTTTTTTAGCAATCCTGAGTGCCTTTCATGAGAAGAGTGCACACAAGAAGTAGCACAAAAATTGAAGATTATTTTGAATACCTCTAGCTGTCCCCAAGATGAGATCATTCTAAAAAATCCATGTGTGTATCCCTATCTTATCTCCTATGCGCCACGCCCATTCAACTCCTCAAAAAAGACAACCTGTGCACCCTACAATGGCGCATCAGCAACCTCCTCCATTGAGAAACTTTAAAAACTTTACTGGAGGGATTCCCTTACTGTTGGATGTGCAACATGATATGCCAAATGGCATGCTCAAGAGTATTCCATACATTACTAGTGAGAATAAAGTCACGCCCAGGAGCATATGTAGGATATAGAAAATGTGTGCTTTCTCTATTTGATCACGCATGATGATGTAGTAGTCAGGCTACTTACAGCCTATTTCAAAGGTAAAGAACTTCAATGGTACCAAGGCTTGAGACTTGGATATATCACCACCTGGGATGAGCTGGGAACAACTCATGGTAACGAATTTGAAGACAAGTCAGATCACCTATCTCTGGTGGAGCAATTAAAAATAACAAGGAGGGATCCCAACGAGTAGATGACTGATTTCAACATCAAATTTCAGAAGACTTGGGACAGAATCCCTCTTGTGGTAATACCTACAACTCAATATATTTTCTTGTATTATCTGAAGGTGCTCAATAGAGATATCTAAGTCATGATCCAATCCATAAGATGTAGGACTTTACCAACTACTTATAGTATTGCAGTAAGGGTAGAAAATAGTATTATACAGGTGGGCAAGATAGCTCCTAGACTGCCTATGACCTTGTTCCCAGAAATTTCACAAGCACCCTAACCTTGTGTAGTCTTTATTCCTATTCCTAAGTAAAGTGCACAACCAGTTACCTCAACATCTTACTCTCCAGCACAACAGAAGGAAGATGAATAGCTGAAGGCCTTGATTAGAAATTTATCAAACAAGGTCATATCATTAGAAAAGCAATAGGCCCAAGCCTATAGAGGTAACTCTAATCAGGTGCATGGTCAAAGAAATCAACCTTGGCAGAATCAGTATGGAAATCAAAGATATGTGTCTAACCAATAAAATGATAGATGGTAGTCCAATGAACATCTTCCCTTACAAGTTGTTCCTCCTACGCCTACTCTTCCAACACTAGTTGCAAGTCGGGTGCTTGTTCTAGTTCAGAACAATTTGGAACAAGATTCATAATGGTGCTTCCCTTACAACATGCATCACATTCAATATCATTGCGATAATTCCATACACACCAAAGCCTTCATGATCAAGAATGATTCAACTTTCAAGCCTTCAACAAGTGCCCCTGAATAAGATAACCAAGGAATCCTAGAATCTCCTCCAAAAAAAAATTTGATGTTCTTTCGCATGGAGGACTTCTGTGCAATCAACCAAGGTGTAGAAGATACAAACAGACCACACACCCAAGTTATAGACAACACAAGATATAAGAAGAGGATGTTAGAGTAAGGCACGCAAGTCTCACTCCCAGAAACACAAGAAGACCCTCAAAAGAATAAAGATGTAGAAAAGGAATCCTACAGTAAAATAACTTAAGTCCCTACATAATAGGTCCCACACAAATATCCTTCTGAAGTAGTATGCATCTCTCCTTTGGTAGGTCAATTATTTTCTCTAGCTAAATTCCAAGCTTCTACACTTGAACACTTAAGAAGGGATGTTGTTCCCTAAATGAACAAGATAAGGGGCCTTCCATTTAGCATTTTTTACTAGATGAAGAGAAGAAACATAAATGTCATAATGTGGGATGCCCTAACCATTCCATCTTAGTGAGATTTGTTGTATGAAGATCTGGTGCAACTCCTACACACTAATCTAGCCATGCAGAAGCCACGTGATTCTATCAATGTCTTCTAAGAAGAGGAGACACAAATAAGTAAAGTTGTTAAAATTCCACCCTTCTATATTTCCTTGATCACAAGAAAATATATAATGCATAATTTCATGATTAACTCAGGTTCTAGTACTTTTGTTATGCCTAAAAAAATAGTTGATGTCTTAGGTCTGAAATATATCCCTTTGTCTAAAGGATTCGTAAAACTTAATGGTTCAACTTGACCCTCCATACATGTCCAAGCTTGACCATTACTCAAGATGTGTCAATCATTGACCTACCTCCTTTGTTTTCTCTATGTTTGTCAAGAGACTTCACTACTAAAGTGGGTGATTACTTGTCTTCTGATTGGTCTCATATGTTAATCAAGACAAGGTATGGTACCCGGTTTACCATACAAGATGAGACTATATTTTCATATCATGTAGAGTCATATGTCCCATCCCATATCCAAGCCAAATGTTTAATTCAAGAAGAATAAGCTTCAGTTCCTGAAGAATAATTTATTCCACCCTTTGTTCCTGACCTATTGCTTGATAAATGGGTGAAAATAAACCATAAATTTGATCCCTATGACAAATAATTGGAAGCTTATGAAACTGGGCTTGGTACTTATTGCATTCTAGAAGAAGAAGCTATGTTGTCATGTGTACTCAAGAAAGACAATGTTCAACCTGGTCTATAGAAGTTGTACTTTGATGGATCTAGAAGAAGAAACGGTGTGGGAGAAAGAGTGATTCTCATTTCCCCTAAGGATGAGAAATTATTCTTCACACACAGGATATAGTTTGCATGTTCTAACAATGTGGTAGAGTATGAAGCACTAGTGTATGGCTTTCTCATGACTAAGAAGAATAAAATTAATGGCGTTGCAAATCTTTGGGGACACAGAATTTTTCATCTATCAGGTTACCAAAAAATTCTAAATAAATAATAAGCTTCTCAAATCTTATAAACACAGATTTTGGGACCTCCTTGAGAGATTTGATGCTATAAATATATAGGTAGTGCCATGTAGAATGATCAATAAAGTTGATTAGATTGCCGCGATTGGTTCACAATTCTCTCTTACTGAGGATTTTTTCAAAGGAAACACTCAACACATCAAGATGGTGATTAGGCCATCCATTCTAGACAACAAAACCAGCTGGCAAGTATTTGACAGTGACACACATATTTTCTACTTCATTCAAAATGAGGCCAAGTTTTTATCAAGTATGTAAGATGACTTGCATGATAGCTATGGTGACCAAGTGATATAGTTGAAGACAAACAAGTTTCCTAAAGGTTTGGTCACCTTAGAGAATATTTTTAGCCATGATGATGAGTTTAAAGGTGAAGAAAGGTACATGCATGCCATGTAAGAAGAATTCTCCTTAGTCATTGTTGTGTGAGGGAAAGAGTTGTTGTTCAATAGGACTTGTGCACATGAAGAGAAATAGGCCTTCATCTCTCTCCATTAGAAATATAGTGATATCTTCTCATGGGAGTATGAAGATATCAAAGGTTTTGATCCAATTATTGCTAAAAAATCCATTGAACTTGATCCTGGTATCAAGCATGTCAGAAAGAAGTAGGAACCAATCAATCCAAAGATAGAGCCCCTCATGAGAAAGGACCTATCCAAACTCATTAAGGAAAAAATTATTTTTCATATCAAATAATCCACCTGGGTCACAAATATAGTTTTGGTGCGTAAGAAGAATGGTGAAATCATAATCTGTGTTGATTCAAGATATTTGAATAAGGCATCTCTAAAGGATCATTATCCTTTGCCTTCAATGGAGCAGATTCTGTAGATTTTGGTTGGTGTGTAGACATTCTCCATGTGAAATGGGTATTTAGGTTTCAACCAGATCTTGGTCAAGGAAGAGGATCACTTCAAAAAAACATTTACGACCAAGTGGGGAACATATGCATATAAAAAAAATCCCTTTGGTGTGTTAAGTGCGGGCCATGGATATTTCCTTCAAAGGATACATCAATGAGTTCATCCTAGTTTACCTTGATGACATAATTGTCTTCTCAAAGAAAGGATTAGATCACATGGCATGCCTGGAAAAGGTTTTTGAGAGATGTAGAGAGTTTTTGGTGTCTCTTAACCCCAAGAAATGCTATTTTTTAGTGGTAAAAGGAAATATCTTAGGTCATATGGTTTCAAAGGATGGTATTGTAATTGATCTTGAGTTTGTTTCAACTATCCTGGCTCTTTTCTTTCCATCACACAAAAAGGCCCTATAGTTCTTCCTTGGCAAGATAATTTTTTTTTACGGGGTTGGTTCAGCCCATCACCTTGATGCTCAAGAAGGACATAGCCTTTAGATGGAAATCAAAAGGAAGATAAATATTCAACAAAATCAAGCCAGAGATTTCTTGTGCACCAACACTCATCAATCTAGATTATTCAAAGGATTTCATCCTTTAGTCTTATGGTACTGATGTGAGTGTCGATGTGATCCTAACACAAGAAAATGAATGAGGGATGAAACAACTAGTGGCCTTCTTTAGCTAGATGCTGAAGAATTATGAACTAAAATATAGTCACACAGAGAAGCAATTCTTCCCCATCATGTGCACAGTCAAGAAGTTCAAGAGTATGCCCACCATCAATCATATCAAGGTATTAGTCTCCCACTCTTCTTTCAGAGACTTCATCATAGGAGTAGAAATTAGTGAGAAAAGAGCATGATGGGTGACCAAAATCATGGAGTATGATGTGACTATCAAAGCCAAAAAGTTGGTAAGGGGTAGTGTACTCTGTAGGAATACTGCTGAGGATACGTAGAGTGAATTTGAGGCTTCATTATTCTGAGATGAGGACCTCCTGCACACAAAACTAGAGAAGAATATGGACCCTAGCATGCGTGATTGGATGAAGGACATGGTCACATTCCTTTCCGAGGGCATATACCCTCTTAGTTTAAATAAAGAAAAGAGAAGACATCTTAGGCTACAATCTTTCCCTTATGTGTTGATTGATGGAATTCTCTTAAAAAGTAATCTTGATTACATGTTGTTAAGATGTATCAATGACGTGTAGACTCATAAAATTTTAGTAGAATTTCACGATGGATTGTATAGTGGACACTTCTATGCAAAAACTACATCAATGAAGATCATAATGATAGGTATCTTTTTGTCTACCCTGTTTGCAGATGTAAATAGGTAGGTCAAAATATGTAAGGGGTGCCCTTTCTTTGTAGGAAAAAAAATATTGGTAGCGCTTCCCCTCTAACAAATCCAAGTGGATCATCCTTTTGCGCAATGGGGTCTCGAATTCATAGGCATGATCAATTCACCTTTAAGCATTGGAAATAAATGGGTGTTAACTGCTATAGATTACTTCACCAGATGGACAAAATCTATCATGCTTAGGGAATCAACTGATTCAGTCATCCTTGACTTTCTCAAAGGTATAGTCACAAGGTTTAGCATTCCTCAAACCATTATCTTTGTTAATGCAAAATCCTTCCTTGGTGCAAAAATAACTGATTGGGATCTAGGTCTAGGCATTTACTTGAAGACTTCTTCCAACTATTACCATTGGGGAAATGGTCTAGAAGAATCAAAAAACAAGAACTTGATTAGAATCATGAAGCACACAATAAACATCATCCAAAGATAGTGGCATATAAAGGTCTCACGTATGCTTTGGGAAGATAAAATTATATTAAAAAAAGAAATAGGAACTTCACCTTAAAAGTTTGTCTATGGAAATGAAGATACCCTTCCTTTGACACTAGAATTTAATTCATTATTGCTTTCCCAGTAGCTGGAATTTGAAGGCACAGACAAGATAAAAATCAAAATGGAATATCTGGTTAATCTTTAGGAATCAAGGAACTCTTCCATGATCAAGCTAGAACAACATCAACAAGCAACAAATAAATGGTTCGAAATAAAGGCTAGGCCTCAAGATTTCAAATTTAGGGACTTGGTTTTAAAGTGGGATGCTGATAGAGTTGAACTATGACACCATTCAAAGTTTTATGTAATTTGGAGTGGCCCATACATCATCAATTCCTACAAAGAGGCTAACTCTTTTGAGTTGACTCATCTTGATGGAGGTGCACTGTAAATCCTAGTGAATGGGATCTATCTCAAACCCTTCTATTAATAGTGTTACATCATTTTATATATATTAGAGTAGTTTTAATTCCTCTAAGTGCATTACACACACATTATTTATTTGTACATAGTTATTTCTCTCATGTGCTTCCTGTGTGTGCTCTTTTGTTGCTTCCAGAATGTAGAGTTTCTCTCAGCAGTTGCAAAATTAAAAATAGAGTTAAGAAATGGTCTTCAAGTGACTACAGGGGTAATTTCATAATTGCATAAGTAGAATCCATGCCTAATAAATTCTCTAGGCTACTAATACTCTTCATCTAACAAGCAGATGGCCCCAAAATTCACCAAATTGTTATCCAAATAACTCTCCTAGTTATTTGGGTAAATGGTATAAATATTCTAGCTCTCAAGTCCTCATTGAAGGTTCTACATACTCAAGTTCAATTGGCATAAACTCATTGGTTATAGTTCCCCATTAGCACCCATTATTTTTCCACAAGCATCCTTGCGCACTCTCTGTTCTCTCCCTTTTCTTTTCCTTATTGTTCCACTCCTCCCTTGCGCCCACCTTTTGTGCTTTCTCCTTCTTCCTAATCAACTTCTTCACCTTGTGTGTGTCTCATACTTATTTCAATCAGCTAATTTACTGGCCCAATCATGTGTTGTGCCCATCATTTTGTAAGAGTTGTGCCTTGACCATGTGTTCTCTTCTCATCTCTTTTCCTATTTTCCCCACGTGTCACGCACACACCCTGTTACTTATTTCTCTGCGTGCCCTTACCTCACACACATATTTGTTTCCTTCTGTGCTAGGTCATCTTCTGACATATTTGAGTGTGTTGTACACAACCATTCAAAGTGTGCCAATAAGGCTTTGAATCCTTGCAACATACCAATGAGTGAAACGTGGTAGAAATGAAAAATAATTACCCAGTTGGCCATCATTTCAGCCAAGTCATGCACACAATGTGTCTTGTGTGTGCCGACGACTCTGACAACCATATCTTCTACTACAGATCTCATATCGGTGCACACTTGGACTTTTCAGAAATATGCTCACATAAACTACAATGCTAGAAATTAAAATTCAAATTATTGGTAGATTTGGTAGGTGAGAAATGGGAAAAAATCTTTTTGAGTGTTGATGACTAGAACTGATTGCTCTAACCACCCAATTTGATATGATCCACCCTCCTTTCTTCTTCTACACACCAAACAAGATTGGGGAAGTGTGTTTCATAGATCTCTAGGTGGATTTTCAGGCATTGAATGCTTCTTGTTGGTGGTTACATTTCAAATTCAAGTTTCCCCCTTTTTTCCCTTCTTTCTCCATGGATTCATCTATAAATGTAAGAGATAGACTCATTTGTTGCATTAGATACTCTAGATCCTTAAGAATGTTTCTAAGGACTCCATACTTTATGTATTTTGAGTTACAGACCTCTAGATCTGGCTCTTGCATGTGGATATCGGCCTCCTTCATCATTGTAAATGCTCTATGCATTTATGGAAATAATAGAAGCATTATTTTGTGACTATTGTTTGTCCTAACATGTTTGTATTCCTTCTTATTTTCATTTATTTTGCATTGTGTGGTGGTTGTGTTATTTCAAGTCCCTTGAAGTTCCTTATTTAGTTGTGTTCTATGAGAGTGATCTGGTGAATACATGTTTAGGTGTGCTACTCGTTCCTATCCTCCTTGCACGCATTTATTTTCATTCTCACTCAGAAAAAATAGTTTTCATCCCTCTTTTTTGGTGCTATCACTTTTTAGTGAAGTTTCCTTTTATATCATCCTTCTATTCTTGGTCCCTTGGCATTATTAGCTTAGTCTACCCTTTCAGCACTAGGAGTATCAGTAGCAGTAGAAATAGATAGAGGAACCGGCCTTCTCCGGAGATCTATCCCAAGCACACAAGACCCCATAACTTGGGGATGGTTCTATTGTGGTCTCAAACACCTCAGTCCTTCCAAGCTCTAAGATGTGGGTGAATGTTTAAGAAACCAATAGTTTCCCAGGTCACTTTCGCCCACCTCTCCATAGTCTAGGTCACCACCGACCCAGACCAGGTAAATTTCTTTTATTTCATTTTAACCAAATCAACATTTAAATCAGTCAATATTGCTTTCAGATTATGAACTTTTATAGTCTCTATATATTATCAGTATCTGTTACCTTTTACATCACTTTTTATCTAAAATCAGGGGATGACATCCACCAAGGAATTTAACGCTTCTTGGGTACACCTTATTAGGTAGCCCTTGCCTTTATATTTCTAATCAAATCTTGTTTCAGCCTTATTCGCAAGTTTAGTAGTAGCAAAGATCAATCACCTTTGTGCTTGTTCATCCATAACATCGCATATTGAGGTACTATAAACCCTCCATAATGTGAAGTTTTCTAGTTTCCTTATTACTAGATCATTAAATTGAAAGGAACAAGAAATATGGAACAACAATGATCTTCACGATACCATGCAGGTTTCAGTCTTGACTCATCAATTGGTTGGATAGGAGGAAGTGTGAAAAGGTTTGTTGTCATTAATTTTTCAAATATTATATTGTATGACTCCTCAAGCGGGGTGTAGTTAGGCACTAGTCAAGTGACTCATTGTTGAGCCCACATGCAAGATGTAGATATGGGAGATGATTTAATAACCATGGAATTGGTTACCACCTTTGATTTGTCATTTGGAGTGGAGGATTTAGTAAATTATTTTTTGGGTTTATTTGATTTAAGGATTAAATTACCCTTCTTGAGAGCACGTGTTTTGAGTTTGCAGGCCATGGTGAAGGCCTCGTCAAAGGTTTGAAATTATTAAATTTGTAAATTCGAAGATATATTCTTTGCACAAAAACGCGGGAAGAGGTTGATGAGGTCAACTTGTGGAATAGGAAAGGATAATTGGCTTATAGTGAGGTGCCATCGTGCGACGAAGTCTGTGATGGATTTATCTTCAAATTTTTGGATGGAATATAGATCATTGATGGTTATTTTTCATGCAATTTTATTCAAAAAATGTTCTAAAAATAACTATGCAAGTTGGGAGAAAGAGAATATTTAGTATTGGGAAATATTATTATACCATTACAAGGCAGGACCAACTAAGGACATGGGAAAAGTGTGAAGCATCAAGTCCTGATCATGTGCACAATAAGATAATATGCATGTTTAAATGCACAAAGATATTTTTGTGGATATTATTTGTTGTTGAACTTAGCAAAAATTGGCGATTCCTAGTGTAGAGGATATGGTTTAATTGGTATGGATGGGTAAATGGGTTCGATGCAGATCTGTTCATATGATAACAAGATCTTGGTCCTGTCGACACTAAAATTTTCCTCCAAAATTTCTATTTCATTAATGTATGTATTAGGAATAGGATGTTGTTAAGTGTAATTAGTAGTAGCGTCTGATAGAAGATAACGGCGCCGTCAGTACGGTGTCGCAAATAATGTGGAGTACGGTAACAGTCAAAGTACAATAGGAATGTTGTAAAAAGTAAATATTTGTCGTAAGTGGTCCGGTAATGTTAAAATGTCAAAGTTTGGGTAATTAGAGAAGTAGGGTCTACATGATTAGGAATTAGAAATATTATATTGGTAATAAGGATAAGGAGTGAGGTCATAAATATTTTGTGTATTTTATTTGTAAAAAGTCTAAAAATGTGGAACCCATGTAAAATGATAAGGTTTATCTTATCTTAACAGATAAGCTTACATGTACAGATAAGAGTTAAGGTATGGAATATGATTCATCAGAGTGGATTTCTTATCCTATCTTAGAGATAGGATGGATAAGCCTGGAAGTTCTATAAATAGAGAGGCCACCCCCCTCATTTAGCATAGAAAGAAGTAGTGAGAAATATTGTAGGAAGTGTACGAAGGAAGCCATCAGTTAAAGGTGTGTTGAAGAAGCCATCAAGAGGTGTAATTGTAAAGTTTCTCCCATAGTCTTGTTGAAGTATCTCATGGGTGAGATTGTAACAGTTTCATGTTAATATTATAATTTATTTTGATATTTCAGATTGGTCGTCATTTTGTCTTATCATAGTCAATGGTATTCTTGTGTTCGGTTGTTGTTTTGCTTCCAGATTACATCCACCAAACTAAAGTCTGTGCATTAGTAAATAATCATAGCACGAGGAGTTCCCGGTGAAGAATTATCATAGTGCCGGATTGGTGATGACATTTTGGTTCCGTTGCCGGGACTTGAACCCGGGTCTCTCGGGTGAGAGCCGAGTATCCTAACCAACTAGACTACAAAGAAATATTTCTGAAGTTGTTTGTTATGGTTGTTATAAAAAGGGTCATTATAAGTATAATTGTCCAGATAGAGCTTCTACATTTGGTAAGGGAGATAATGATAAAGGAAAAGCACCTATGAATTCTTTTGATGTAGTAGATAAGAGCAGAAATAATGAAGTAGATGTGTTTGTAACAAAAAGAAAGAAAGAAAAAGATAATCAAGATGGAAATGATCCTAAGAAGATGAAAGAAGAAACTAGTAAGAAACATAGGAGAAGAAAGTTGGGTGTGCAGGATTTTCTGATTTCACAGGGGCAAGGACCATACTCCATCTTGGAAGATCTGTCCAAAAGGCCTGCAAATATTACATATGGTCAAATCTTGGCTATGTCTTCTGAGAAGAGGCGGGAGTTGCGAGGTGTACTCAATGCTCGAAGAAGGAAGGAGGTTGAGGTCCCTGTTTTGGAGGTAGAGGCAGATCCCTATGCTCCACAAGCTGAGGTATTATGTAATGGCATTTCAATTCATGATGTATTAGTTGATGGAGGTGCTGCAGTTAATGTAATGACCGAGTCTGTAATGAATATGTTGGGTTTAAAAATTGATCTCCCTTCAACACTTATGTTAAGGTCATTAAATAAGGGAAAAACTAAACCAGAAGGTGTAGTTTCAAATGTTGGCAATATCTGTTATGGGTGTTGTATGTGTGGTAGACTTTCAGGTGATGAAAAATGGTACTGTTGCATACCCAATGCTGCTAGGAAGACCATGGCTAAGGAGAGTTCATGCAAGAAACTACTGGAATGAAGGTTTCATGACACTTGGACGTGGTAGAGAGAGGGTGAAGATAAACGTGATCTCTCGACATCATAAAGTAGAACCTGTGGATTCAAGTGATGAAACTGATGATTGGACATCCTCCGATTACTCTAGTACCAGTGAAGTGGACACTGAAGATGAAGAAAGCGAGGTGGATGTTTCAGTCATGGATATCCTGCCAGTCACACCAACTCATGACCCCATAAAATTATCTGAAGAAGAAGTTGATGATCGTCTCCAACAAATAAAGATTGGTGATGCTGTGATGGAGAGTGAGAAGGAATCCTACCTCCAGCTCTTTCGAAGGTACATACACCTATTCACTTTTGATTACAAGGAACTCCGTCAAGTAAGTTGGGTAGAACATTGTATTGAGCTGGTAGATGGTGCTAAGCCTATAAAGCAAATGCCATATAGAATGAATCCTAATTTTTCCAAGACTGTAAAAGAAGAAATAGATAAGTTGCTTGATGCAGGATTCATATTTGCTGTGGAGAATTCAGAATGGGTTTCTCCCATTGTGATCTCAATAAAAAAGAATGGGAAGCTACGCATTTGTGTTGATTACAGGAAGCTCAATAAGGCAACAAAGAAGGATCATTACCCTCTTCCATTTTCAGATCAGATCTTGGACAAAGTAGCTGGCCAGGAGTGCTATAGTTTTGCTGATGGATATAGTGGCTACAACCAAGTTCGTATAGCAGAGAAAGATCAGCTGAAGACCACGTTCACCACTCCTTGGGGAACATTTGCTTATAGAGTTATGCCTTTTGGGTTGTGTAATGCTCCAGCAACATTCCAGCGTTTGATGAATAGGGTGTTCGAACCCTACATCGGGACCTTCATCAGAGTATTTCTAGATGATTTTTGCATCTATGGGAGCAAGTTGGACCACCTGCACCAGATGGAGACAGCATTTCAAAGGTTAGATGAAGCACAAGCCTCACTAAACCCTACAAAGTGTGTCTTTGGATGTTCTAAAGGCGTTTTGTTAGGGCATGTTGTATCCAGAGATGGTATTGGTACTGATCCTGATAAAGTTTCAAAAATCAAAGATTTACCCTTTCCTATGAATAGAAGTAAGTTGAGATCATTTTTAGGCCATGTGGGTTACTATAGAAGGTTCATCAAGAATTTCTCAAAGATTGCACAGCCACTAACCCAGTTCTTGAAGAAGGATGTTACTTATGAACCAGGAAATAAGGTGCATGAAGCTTTTAGACAACTAAAGGAAGCCTTGGTGTCTTCACCTATTTTAAAGAATCCAGACTGGAGTAAGCCATTCATTGTGTACACTGATGCCTCAGATGCAGCACTAGGAAGTACTTTGAGCCAAAAGGATGAAAATGGGAATGAACATCCAATTTACTTTGGGAGCAGACAAATGAGCAGTGCTGAGGTAAACTATACTGTAACTGAAAAAGAGGCTCTGGCTATCGTTTTTGCTATAAAGAAGTTTAGAAATTACTTGCTAGGGCAGAAATTTATAGTTGTAACAGATCATCAGGCTTTGAAATATATTGTCAATAAGCCTATCCCATCAGGGAGGATAGCAAGATGGATAATTTTGCTACAAGAATTTGAATTTGATATTATAAATAGGCCAGGAAAGAAGCATGTCAATGCAGATGCACTCTCTCAAGCCTATGATGGTTTAGGATCATCTTGTGATGATGATGATTTTCCCGATGCAGCATTGTTCTCCCTTGACACAATCCCTAGTGAATACATAGATATTTGGAATTATCTGAATGAATTCAAGTTTCCTGATGGTGTCAATGCAAAGACTAAGAGAAAGATTACTCAAGCCAGTCGTCCATATTCTATTCTGCATGGAGTATTATTTCGAATAGGACCTGATGGATAGTACAAGAGGGCAGTTGGACCTGATCAAGGAAAGGAGCTGCTAGAAGAATTCCACAATGGTACATGTGGAGGGCACTTCTCTGGACAACTTACAGCAAGAAGGATCTTGGATGCAGGTTATCACTGGCCCACTCTTTTTAAAGATTGTTATAATTATTGTAAGACATGTGATATTTGTCAAACACATGGTAACCGTAAGACTTCATCAGCTCCATTATGTCCTATTCTTCCCCTTGGCCCCTTTGAAAAATGGGGAATAGACATTGTAGGTCCACTTCCAACTACATCACATCAAAATAAGTATATTGTAGTTGCCACAGATTATTTAACCAAGTGGGTTGAAGCTAGGCCATTGAAAACAGCTTCCATGGATGAAGTGGCAAGGTTCATATATGAACGCATTGTCACTAGATTTGGTTGTCCATTAGAAATTGTAACAGATCAAGGAAGTCACTTCATTAATGAGGTGGTAGAAGCCCTAGTCAATAAGTTTTCTATCAAGCACAGGAAGGCAATAACATATAAGCCAAGCAAAAATGGACAGGTGGAACGAATAAATTTTGTGTTGTGTCAAATTCTAGCAAAAGATGCAGCCTTGAAGGTACATAAATGGGATAAAAGGATTCATGCAGCATTGTGGGCATATAGGGCAACATCAAAGTCAGCAACAGGATACTCCCCATTTTAGTTGGCCTATGGCATTGATCCAGTTCTTCCTATTGAGTTTGATATTCCCACTGTGAGAGTTATGAAAAATGAAAGGATGGATGAAAGTGATTCAGTAAAAGAAAGGTTGGTACATCTTCATTTGCTAGAGGAAATGAGGGAAATAGCAAAGGATACAAGCCATAAGAAGAAAATGAAGCAGAAGGAATACTTTGATCAAAAGATCCGATGGTCTCCATTTCATATGAATGACTTGGTCCTAGTATATGATTCCAGATACAAAAAAAGAAGACAGAGAAAATTTCTTCCAAAATGGATGGGGCCCTACAAAATAGCAGCTGTGCATGAAAATGGTACGTACCGACTGGAGGAATTGGATGGCACTCCCATTACGAAATGGGTCAACCACGTCAAGTTGAAGATTTTCCAAGCACCAGAATAGTCTACTCCGAGGACGGAGTAGAAGCTAGGAAGGGGGAAGATGTCGACACTAAAATTTTCCTCCAAATTTCTATTTCATTAATGTATGTATTAGGAATAGGATGTTGTTAAGTGTAATTAGTAGTAGCGTCCGATAGAAGATAATGGCGCCGTCAGTACAGTGCCGCCAATAATGTGGAGTACGGTAACAGTCAAAGTACAATAGGAATGTTGTAAAAAGTAAATATTTGTCGTAAGTGGTCCGGTAATGTTAAAATGTCAAAGTTTGGGTAATTAGAGAAGTAGGGTCTACATGATTAGGAATTAGAAATATTATATTGGTAATAAGGACAAGGAGTGAGGTCATAAATATTTTTTGTGTTTTATTTGTAAAAAGTCTAAAAATGTGGAACCCATGTAAAATGATAAGGTTTATCTTATCTTAACAGATAAGCTTACATGTACAGATAAGAGTTAAGGTATGGAATATGATTCGTCAGAGTGGATTTCTTATCCTATCGTAGAGATAGGATGGATAAGCCTGGAAGTTCTATAAATAGAGAGGCCACCCCCTCATTTAGCATAGAAAGAAGTAGTGAGAAATATTGTAGGAAGTGTGCGAAGGAAGCCATCAGTTAAAGGTGTGTTGAAGAAGCCATCAAGAGGTGTAATTGTAAAGTTTATCCCATAGTCTTGTTGAAGTATCTCATGGGTGAGATTGTAACAGTTTCATGTTAATATTATAATTTATTTTGATATTTCAGATTTGTCGTCATTCTGTCTTATCATAGTCAATGGTATTCTTGTGTTTGGTTTTTGTTTTGCTTCCAGATTACATCCACCAAACTAAAGTCTATGCATTAGTAAATAATCATAGCACGAGGAGTTCCCGGTGAAGAATTATCATAGTGCCGGATTGGTGATGACAGTCCCTAAAGTTGTAGCTTCAAGGTTGGATAACATTTTTATAATGGAATGCATAGAATCATTTGAAAGAGTCTATTGGGGGATGAGGCATGGTGATTGTATGTAAGATGTGTTGGTGTTTGAGGAATTTTTTGTGGGTAAGCCATAGGATGTGATTGAAAGGATGGTTGTTGAGCAAGGATGATAGGATATTTGGGATTGGGTGGAATTCTATGGCAGGTGTTGAGCAAGGATGTGGGTATGAATAAGCTGGTATTGTTGTTGAAAAGGGTTAGAAACTACATAATGTAAAGAACTCATGAAATGGGGTTGGGAAGCATTGATTGGCATGCTTGATGTAAGAAGATCATACTATCTAGACATGGGATGTGATGTTTAGACATGTTGAGTAGGGAAACTAACAAGGATAATGACTAAAGAAGTGAGGGGAAGAGTAGTGTTAATTGTTGTGTTTATCAATGGAAGATTGTGAGAGATTGGGCTGACTATCTGGGTAGTCTGATGAGTCGAGGGATTGGTATATGAAGAAGAAAGATGGCCTACAGAAATATCATTAACTGCAGACTGGGTGGCTTGAGGATTGGTTTGGTAGGGATAAAGTTGGAGCGGTGGTCCATCTAGGGGAATCTAGGTCAATATCCTAAGAGGATAATGTTGAAGTGCGATTGTCCATAGGCATCCAAAAGCTCTTGAAACATGCTATCACTAAGAGGGATTTTGTGTGTTCCAGAAGGTTTGGATCAAACTGATGGTGGGGTGGCTGGTCTACAAGGGATAAATTGATGGTAAAAGAATGGATTGGTATTTCCTAAAGTTTTAGTGTGAACAAAAGGTTTTGGTTGAGAGATGTTGATTATTGGTTTAGTGCTCAAGGGTACAAATGAGTAAGATGTTATAGAGAATTTTTTTTGAGATAAGGGACCATTTGAGGAAAACATTTGTTCCATGCTTTTGGCTCCTAAATGATTGATTATGGGCATGAAAATGGTTTTTACCCAAGCAAGTAAAGAAAATAGTTATTTTCTGTTCTTATTTTATGTATGAAAATAAAAGGCATGGATAACTAGGTACTTATAAAAAGGAAAAATATGTCTGGTCTCAAGTTCATTATGGTTGTGAAGTGTATGAGGTGGTTTATAGTGGGTGATGAAATCCCAATTAGAAAACTAGGAAAATAAATGTTTTGATATATTAATTTGGTTTGTGAGGTTTAAGGTTGTGTGTGATAATATGTTTGAGATGCAGATTATTAAACCCCTATTTGAGCTATGTGGGAAAGTAGGATGCAAAAATAATATTCTTTTTAAGCCCAAAATTAAATGTGATGTTGGATGAGGACACAAATTGGGATAGGAAAGTACAATGCAAAAAGGAGTAAATAGGGAAAAAATGGAATACCTAGATAATGCTTTCCCTATTTATCTGCACTACTCAAATGATGAGCGATCTAAGCCAAAAACTGAGAAAATAATAAAGTAAGGCCCCGCGCTGCAATGTTAGTGTGAAAAAGAAATATATAGAAAAGAAAGAAACCACCTAAATGGTGGTCCCACTGGGCGTACCAGGAATGTTGTCCAAATTTCTCATTTCTAATGAAAATTAATGCACTAGCTACTAAAGAAACTAGCCAACTCAAAAGGATAGAGGGTTTATGTTACCTCGGATGCTTAATGTTGGATACGGGTGCTAAATGATGGATTGTTACTACCACATGATCTACAAAAATGAAATGGATTGGATTAGAGAGGTGTATGTGGGGTCTTCCCAAATAATGTTGCATCCAAAAGTGGTCAACTTCCTTGGCGGATGTCAAGCCCCATGTTTAGAAAGATGGAAATAGATCAAGAACTGTAAATAACATGCAAAAGAAGATAATTACTGAATTTGGAAGGATTGAGATTGATTTAAGATTGATTCAAATGATCAAACTCTAAAACCAAAATTATTTGGTATGGGTTGACAGTGACCTAGACTTTACAGAGGAATGTCGACAGAGACCCGAGGGGCTAGATTAGGAAAACAAGATAAATATGTAGATTGTGCAAGATCAAAGTGTAATCTAGAAGCTACAAAATTCTGGAAATGCTAGAGTAAACCTGTAGAGGGAGTTTGAAGGAATAAAAACTAGGGAAATAAAGAGAGACAGGGATTAAAGCTAGGGATAAAAACTAGGACCCTGGTTGATGACGACCAGGGTGTAAACATGTTGATTTGTTATGACATAGAGTCTTGGATGAAGGCTTAGAAAACTAGAATACTAGATAGGCACACATAGAGGCCGAGAATGGCTATGGAATAGAAAATGAGAGGATACAATGGCTAGGTCGATAGTGATATATAAGGGTCGAAAAAAATTGGAATAGGGATTGATGAAGTTGAGGGAAGGCAAACCAAATGATCAACCTGTAAGACTAAATTTGCAGAAAGAGGTTGATGTTGAAGCTATGCACTTTGTTTTCGATGATCTAGACGTGGAAAAGGTTAGATATGAAAAAATATGATAAAGCTGATTGAAGCTATATAAAATAATGACAATCTAAAAAAACCATGTTGATTGATGTATGCATATTGTAAGGATGTCTGGAGGTCTGCAATGGCTTCAGAACTACTTAGGCATGAAAGATTTTCTACAAGTTGCGATAAAAGACACTTGCACTCTATTTTATGTTGATAAATGGAAAGGAAGAAATTAGTTTTATAGGGTTGATGGTGACTAGGATAGGTCGCCACTGATTCCAGGTAAAGTTTCTTTATTAAGAAGATTTTTATGTTTTTTAGCGTGATTTTGGTTTGTTTTAAGGGTTGGTCGAATGCTTTAAAGCATTAGGTGGGAATGGGTTGTTTGGGGATGAGGCATAGGTGAGTTGGAGATAAGGATAGGTTAGAAAAATCATGGGGATGCATAGGACATATATTTGGAATGAAAGCATTCCAAAATAGAAGCTAGTTAGGGCATGTGGATGTGGGTACTATTAATTAATTAATAAAAGGGAATTAATTAATTAATGTAAAATTAATAAAGATAAGATGATTGATTAATTAATTGATGGGAATTAATTCATTAATGTTAACTAATGAGGACTAGATAATGATACAATAAATGGTAATTTAATTAACTAATAAGGATGAATAATAAATTTTGTGCACACAGGTGAAAAGGATATAGATACTGAAATTAGGTGTCTATATTTTTCCCCTTTTTGTTGAGTGGTTTGCGGTAGCAAGCCACAAGACAAAAACAAAAAGGGTTGGATGAGGATAAAGGATTGTTGATAAGATCCCCCTCTAATAGGGAATCGATGACGCTAAGGTAAATTGATGGCATGTTTGAAAAAGAGTAGGTGAAAAAGGGCGGGTGGGTTATGAAAATATGGGTGAAAGCATAACCAAGATAACAATGCCCTAGGAAAAAAATATAGCAATAATGATGAAAAAATTTGGTGGTGACTCCAATATCACATTGGTAGGGGAAAATTTTTGTCTCAACAAAGATGGACAACAATGTTCTACAGATCAGTGAGTGGGTGAAGATCATTGCAGTATGGATCTAGGCCATGGTGACCAGTGGGTCAAAGGAAAGGAATCAAAATATGTGTAAAAAACTGTGAAAATTATGTAAAATAATTCATACACAAGGAATTTAATGAAAACAATATGCATTCACAACGAGCAAGGATAAAACATATGGTTCCCAATGGGACACAAAAAGATGAAGAAGGAAGAGTCTTAAGAAGACAGATGAAAAGATAATATGCCCCAAAAGGGAAAAATATGGGCACGGAGGTAGAAAGGAAACAATAAAATATTCCATAAGTTGGGAAAAGGGTAGAAACCAATTAGATTCTATGGGAAAATTAGATTACGATATTCTAAGGTAAATTACCCCAAGTAAGAGTAAATATGGCCACCAAAGTGGAATTCGATATTGAAATGGTAATGCCCTAAAAGGGAAAATGGCCATGGAACTAGACTTGGAAATTAGAAGGAGAGGATTTGTAAAATGAAAATAGAATTACCTAAAGGGGAAAATATAGAATATATCCATGAATTTGGAATTTGGAAAAATAATGTGTGCCCAAAAAATGGATATAAGTATGGCCCAATAGGAATTTATTTGATAGAGATAGAGTAAGAATCGATAAGGAACGACTGTAAGTATAGTGACCCAAAGGTAAAAACAAGACTACATTTTGTTAAGGAGCATGCGAGAGAAAACATTCCTCCAACTACATTGGAGGGAAGTAAGAAATTATCTTGGGTGACACATGGCACTTGCGACCAAAGAAAATGGTGGAAAATAACCAACGATAGTTAGTCATTTGAAATATCATAAGGAAATGATGGATGAGATGATCTCATAGATCTCAATTTGACATGACAAAAGGGGTTTGAGATGAACTTGTACAGAGGAAAGAGGGTTTTCCCAAAAGTGGTTTTCCCTAAACTATGCCCATATCTAGGAAGGGGAAAGAGAAAGTTGATCAATGTGGGAAGATTTCTTAGGATACCGATAAAATGGAAGGGTGATAAATGCGAGAAGCCTTCAAATGCTATAAGGAGTATCCATCCTTTGAGGGTATGGTATACTTTTTACAATATATAGATGAAAATAATAAATGATAGTTGTCCTTCGATGGATCAATCTATTTTTTTTCTTTCTTTTTGATCTTGATTTCATGCTCTTGATTTTATTTGTTTTTTTCCCTTTTTTTGCATGAAGATATGCCCTTCGAGGGATCAATTTTTTTTTGATAACTTTGATTTTGATTTGAGTGTCCATGATTATTGATTTTTACTGGGGGATAACTGGGACTTGATAAGTAGAACACTTAGGAGGGGATAGATGATGATGGAGATGTATATAGTGATTAAAGTATTCTCACCCAGAAGGGAGAAGCTATCCATAAGGAACATGCTATGGGAAGAACCGTGGTGCCCATATTTAAGTTTGTGTTTAGGCAGTGATGAAATACCACATAGTTCCAAATCATTATAATGAGAAATGGAAAGGGGCCGAGATGGAGGAATGATCTGAAGTCATGACTAAGGGAACATTGGTAAATGTACTAGAAATAGAATGGTTGTAAGTATAATGCATTAAGCGGTTCCATTTCCATTTTTCCATCAAGGGAAGCTAGATGATAGGCTCCTGAACCATACTTATGCATGATAATGTATGGTTTGATCCAGTTAGGTGCAAAATTTCCATGTTGGCTCCTTTCCAAAGTCATGAATTTCTAATTTTATTTGAGGACAAGGTCATCGATATTAAATTCATGTTACTTAAGGTTATGATTGTAAGCACATTTGATGCACTCCTGATAAACATGATGGTGTTCAAGAGTGAGAAGGAAACACTCATCTAGTATATTGGGTTCTACTAGACAAGCTTGGTGATAATCTTCATCAGAGATGAAGTCACGAAGGGACAGGTGCAAGGATGGGATTTTAACTTCAAGAGGGAGGAGAACCTTAAAGTCATAATCAAGACAAAAGGGTGTAGCCCCAGTAGAGGTACAAATGCTAGTGCGATAGGCCCAAAGAGTGAAATGAATCCAGAGATGCCAATTATGACCTCCTTGATCAATGGTTTTGAGAAGAATGTTTCTAAGAGTTTTATTAGCAGCTTCAACTTGGCCATTAGCTTGAGGATAGTATGGAGAAGAGAATGTAAGTTGGATGTTGAATGCATCACATATTTTCTTGAGATATTTTTTTTAAAGGACATTATTTTGTCCTCAACAAGTTTATGGGGAACGTCAAAGCGGAAGATGATGTGTTGATAAATAAAACTAATAATAAGACTAGATTTGGTTGAGGTGAGAGGGATTGCTTCCACCCACTTAGTGAAATACTCAGTGGCCGTGATGATTGAATGATGTTGTTGTGAAGAACAGGGATTAATAATACTAATAAGATCAAAGCACCATTGTGAAAAGTGTCAAAGGTTCTGATCCGGTTGCAATGCTTGAATAGGAATATGAATGAGATTGGAATACTGCTGAAATTTTCACACTTCTTGACGTATTTGTAAAATTCATGATTAATTGAGGCCCAGTTATAACCAATATGAAGAACACGCTTATAAATGACCAAACCACTAAATTTCCCACCAAAAATACCGTTGTGGACTTCCTGGATGGATCAAGAGGATTCATTAGATTTGAGACACCGAAGAAGAACACCATCAAATCTACATTTATAAAAGATGTCTCCAAGGATCACATAACATTGAGTGCACTGAAGGAAGGAACTCTTATCATTTTTGGACAGATCAGGAGGAAGGATGGATCGGGATAGTTAATCTAATATTTGAGAGTACCAAAGGTCTGGTGAATTAGACTCAATACAACTAACATGAGGTAACTCGTAAAAAGGTTGGTCATGGCGATGAACGATGATGGGAATTTTGGAATCCTAAGTTGTCCATGGGATGAGAGATGCAAGGGAAACCATTATATCAACAAAGCAATTGGTTGATCAAGGTTTGATAAAATCAAATTTCTAATGATTTAAACTAATGTTGTAGAGTGATAAATATTTAGAGATGATGTAAAAGAGATGAATAAACAAATAAGAGATACTTGGAGATTTATGTGGAGCTAAAAGAAGACTCAAACCTTGTTGTAGAGTAATATGTGGTGGTTGATGAAGTTTGCAGACTAAAGGGTGAAGAGTTGACTCACAGGTTATCCAAAATTGCTCCAAGAGGCTCAATGAATGTAATTAATAATGCTTGATATTGATTCAAATATCCAAATTTTGAATGATAATGTATAGGAGGATGTGAAAGTAAATTGAAAGCAATAACTCAAGAAATGAAGTTGAGGATCCTAGAGAGAGGATGGAAAACTAGCTTAAATAATCTTTGAAAATTACCTGAATCTCTGGCGATTTTGGGTTGTTTGAGCTTTGTGAGATAAAATGGTTGAAATAAATTCTAAAACAAGGCTTTGGTTTCGGGTTTCGAGGTGTAATTTTTTAAGTTTTTGGGGGATGTGTTGTGTTTGTTTTGGAGGGTGAAAAAATAGGTTAGATTATACTTTAATTTTTTTATGTTTGGATTTGTATAATTTAGGTTTTTAGATGACTTGTTTATGGGTGAATGATAATGATTTGTTTTCCAAGATAAGGGAGATAGAAATATATTTTAGGAAATAATTAAATAGATTTAGGTTTATTTGGGTGGTTTAGAAAATGATTAAGTTAATCTAGGTAGTTACATAGGATTTTGTTAAATGGATTACGTGAGATAGATGTGATAAAGATAATGAGACTTAGGATATGGGGTTGTTTTAATTTTTTTATTTAATTAATTAAATAAGGATGGGAGGGATGTTTAGTGTATTTAATTAATGGGTCAAATGTGAGGGGTGTAGTGTATGACTTGGGGTATGAAATATCAATATATTTAATTAGTTGATTGAATAAAGATTAGGGATGTATATTTTTGGTGTCTACATCAAGAGAGCAATGATTCAAAATGATGGAGCTACCGTTAACATTGTCCATTTTTCCTTCTTACAGAAGCTAGGGTATGGAGAAAAAAATTATTACTCCACTAGAAACATGTTATGGGGTTATGATAGCCTTAAGGCCACATCCATTGGTACTATAGTTCCCCTCATCAATATTGGGCCTAAGACCATTCTAATTGAGTTTTATATTATAGACAGGGAAATCAACTATAATATGATCCTTGGTAGAACATGGATTCATAGAATGAAGGCTATTCCATTGACATTGTTTCAAGAAGTAACATTTATTGAAAAATGGGAGAGGGGAAAAGTGGAAGAAAGAAAATAAAAGAAAGAGGATACAGAAAGTAACTAGTACTTCACGTTGAATTCACCAATTTTGTATGCCTGAAAATCAACACGTGATTTTAGACACAGATGACCTCCCTAGGTCATACTGGGACATCCAGAATGTGATAGATGGGATGGTAAAATGGTATATAGATAGATTGTAGGTGGGATATGTGGGAATGATGGAAAGAAGTAAAAAAATTCATCGATCTTAATGAGTAAATTCCCATTTTTCCAATTGAGAACATTCACTTTCCTTGACTATTTTCCATCATTCACACCTATCCCACTTACACTCTATCTATCTACCACATTACCATCCCATCCATCATATTCTGACCATCCCGATATAACCTCGAGAGATTGCATGTGTTTGAAATAACGTGTTGATTTTCAAGCATACAATGACCCCATTCATGGAGAAGAGATTTAAAGAGATGGGGGAAAATCACAAGGATTAGTCTATTGGTTCCTAAGGACATGTTCCCAATCAAATATTTGGCTAGTTTGGAGCCAAATTTAGAGTTACAACTAGTCATGCTCATTTCAGAGCATGTGGACAAGATTTTCTTAAACACCTCCAACCAAATGCAAACCAACTTGAGGTGGTATATATTCTCTTTTTGGCTGAGTTTTTGAGCAAACAAGAAGTCCGAGCTGTGATCTCAATTTCTCTATGTGATTTATTTTCTAAACTAATCACATGGATGCATTTTGAAAGAAAGGGAAGGTATTTCTCCCATATTGTATCAAGATTTTCTTAGTTTATATTTTCTTCTATTTAGGATACGACAGTTTATGTTTGTTTATTGCAAAAGAATTGCATTGTGTACACTTTTCATGTGACCACTTAGAACATGTATGTTTTTCCATGTTTGCAGATAATTTTTGTTCACCTTTTTTTTGTTGCATAGTCCAGTTTAGAGCAGGTTTCATGGTGGAGTCAGATAGTTGGAGTATTTTCTATGTTTTATTTAGAGCTCCACAGATCAACTTTAGTACAACTTGTTAAGTTCATACAGATTCAAGAGACAAGATTTTAAAGGTCGAGATAAGTTCTATTCAAGGATATGTTTGACTCCATTCCCAATGGATGCTTCAAGAATACTATTCTTCATCATTTAGCATACAGATATCCCCAGAGGCCACCAAATTGTTGTCCAAAATTACACCCCATGTAATTTTGAACAAATCATAAAAAATGGACTTAGTCAATTTTTCTCAGGAAATCCATGTAAGACCAAGTTAGCCTTCCATAGAATACAATCACACAATGTTTTATGGGTTCTCCTAACCCACATAACAAGGAAGCATTGAGTAGAGAATAATTTAGATTTTTGACAAAGATAGTGTTATGCAAAGGTGTGCTAGTATTTCGAAGCACTAAAGTAGTCAATATTTTATGGGTACCAAATCAATATCTCACTGGTCGAAGGAAAGTTAGAGCACCATGGGGTTTCATGCCTCAAAAATTAGAAAATTAGGCTAGGAAAGGATCTGTGGAGTAGGCAAAGGAATGAGAATCTTAGTGCTTTGTAGTATGAAGAAACCTAGTATCACATTGTTGGGTTTCAGATTTGCACTTGGAATGAAACCACAATCAAGGGACAAGTAAGTCCCTCCTCTTTAATGGGAGAGGGTCCCTTATTGAAAGAAGGGGAAAAAACTATGTACAAATACACAATATTTCATTTAGTGGTGGTTTCCTGATACCTTGAAATGTGTTTTATGCCTGGAAATTTATCAATACATGAGGATAGAAGACTTGAAGAGATGAGGGAGGAAGAAGAAGACAATACTTTCAAGGAAAAAAGATGTCAGAGAAAAACCTTATATGTATCGAGCAAATGAGAAATAAAGTAGAACCATTAACATTTATAACAAGCACAATCCATAGAATCAAAGTTCTTGAGATTGTATAAACTAGAACATAGACTTTCTAAGCATGCAAGGATTAGATGATTCATAGATCAAAGAAAGAAGGAAAGAGAAAACAAAGGAAAAAGGGGAAAACCCTTTGTATTGATTTCTTCAAACTCAAAATTATAGTTCCACAATATTAAAATTCCAACCTGTATAATGGCTTTGAAAGCCCATGATATATCTCGCAAGAGACGGTTATAACTTCCTCGAGAAATCAAGAAACAATTACAACTTATTCCAATCACTCGTGACCTTTCAAATTATTGATTTGTAAATAAATGTTAATGGCAGAAAAACCAGATTTTTAAATACATGGCCATTTCATTATTTCACCAATTAAAACATGGCCCATTCGATTTGATTTTACAACTTTAAATTTGGGCCGCCCACCTGGAAGGAATTGATTAGAACGGGCCTGGAGATGCCTTTTGCATTTTTTCCCTTTGAAGCTGCACCAGGTTGACACGTGGAGAGCTCCACCAGTTCCTTTATACTTCACCAATTCAGGCCTATTTCCTACTTGACCTATGTTGACCCTTAGACATGTGGAGAGTTGGCGCTCATTTGAGTTTCTTCTTTGGATACACCTCTTAAAATTGTGTTGAGTTGATGCATGGCACCTTCCATCAGGCTTAGAATTTTCAACGACCAACACTATCTCTCCATCGACTTTGACCACGTGGTGAGCTGGTGCTCATTTGGAAATTGGCCCTTTGGTTTCACTTCTGAAATCATGTCATTGAGGTACGTGGAGGCTTTTGTTGACCCGCTCATACTTAATCAATTTGAATGAAATAGCTCTATCCCTTTTTTGGACCTCAGACATATGGAGGAATGGCGCAAGTTTGAGAACTACCCCCGGATCTTCAAACCTTGAAGCTGTACACCAATGAGGCACGTAGCGCTGTCCGCTGAAACTTCTATACTTAGCCGATTTAGGATTCTTTTGGCTTCATTTGGGATCCTGAGACACATGGCAAGCTAGTGACACTTATTTGAGTACCGTCCCCTGGGCCTTGCCCTTGGAGTTGTGCATCATGTGGATGCATGGATGCTTCCGCTACTACATAAAACATGGCTACACCACATCCAACCAAGAAATTTCCACATACTACCCATGTGGATGTTGGGGCAAAAATTTATGGGGAGGATATGCCTGTCATTCCTGACTGTAGGAAGAAAATAAAAGGAAGGGGAAGATACTTCACCGTTATGCCTGACTCTCAAACTGTTCATCCATGGAACTGGAAAACTGAAAACAATTCCCGGCTCGATGCGACCCAATATTCCAAAGTACCTGACTCAATTTTTTTGCAAAAATTGACTTCAAAAGAGAGGGGAATTTCTGAGGGCATGACAACAATTGGCTCTTTCTGGAGATGACTTGACAGAGGAATGAGGCAATATCAAGAACCACAGAAAAACTTAGGGAAATGCAGACCAGTGTCTAATCCATTGAGAAAAATAGAGTCAAAAGAAAAAACCAATACAAGGCAACACACACAACAAGGAACAAGAAAAAAAACAAGCCAAAATTGGGAAAGACCCAAAATAGAACACCAAAGAACGACCAAAACCAAAAAACTATACACAATATATAGGAATTCCTAGTCACCTAGGACTTGAACAACTTTAGGTACTACCCACTATAAGGAAGTGGGAGAGGGGATCCATCCATGTAATCTAGATAAAAAGAGTTCTCTCTAGTAAAATGTCTGATTCTAAAAGGACCAAGCCAAAGAGAATCAAAGTTATGATGGCTTCCTCGTGGCTCATGTCTTTTGTCCCAAAGCAGCATAATGTCTCCCACTTGGAAAACTTTGGGTTTGGATTTCTAGTCAAATAAATCCTTCACTTTCAACTGATGAGCTACTATCCTGTCAACCACTTGCAATTTATCTTCATCAAGCTTCTGAAGGTACAAAATTATCTTATCCAAATAGCTACTGAAACTTGAATCTTCAATGGTTTTCATTAGATGCAAGGCTGGAAATTCCACCATGAATGGAAGTTGAGCTTCCACACCATACACCACTTGGAAAGGAGACATTCCAATTGCTCTCTTGGTTGTAATTCTATCAACCCAAAGTGCATCATATAGCCTCTTATGCCAATTCCTCTAAGAATCATTTAGAAGCTTCCTAACTATGGTTACCAGATTATTGTTTGTCGATTCTGCCTGTCCATTCCCTTGGGGGTAGTAATCTGAAGAGTGAGTAAGGGAGATCCCATATCCATAGCAGAAGTCCATCATCTCAGCAGAAGAAAATTTAGAATCATTATATGTCACAATCTTTTTTGGGATCCCAAACCTGATCAATATGTTGTCCTTAATGAAGTTACAAACCACCTCAGAAGTAGTGCTCTTAACTAGGATGGCTTCCATCCACTTAGTGAGGTGATCTATGGCAGTCAACACATGGGTATGCCCATCATTGGAAGATGAATGGAGTGCCCCAATGAAGTCTAAACCCCATTGTTGAAATGACTCTTCAATCACTATAGGATTGAGAGGAAAAGCAGCCCACTTAGGTCTTCCAATAAAGGTTTGGCATGCTTCACATTTACCAACCCATTTTGATGCATCTTTGAATAAAGTGGGCTAATAATAACCAGCATGAAGTATTTTATGAGTTGTTATTGCAGAGGAGAAATGGCCTCCACAATCCTGGTCATGAAAAGAAGAGAACAATTTATTTTGTTGCTCCTTGTCTACGTAATTCAAAAACCTTCCATCTATGCCTCATTTGAACAAAGAATTATCCCATAACACATATTGTACAGACCTGAGTTTGATGGATCTCTTCTCTTTGGAACTCAAGTTAGATGGAAACTCTCCATAGGTCAGAAAAGGATCAATGTCAACATACTATACATCTATCGAGTTGAGGAACAGAACAACAAGGACATCAACTTCATCTTTGGATGAATCCTTGGTAGATCCCTTAGCAATGAGTTCGCATAGGCCCTTAACCTGAACCAGTTTTTTTGGCCTGATGTCAAGATCATACTCTTACACCTTTGCTACCCAATTACCTCTCTTGGTACCAAATTCTTGCTGAGTAAGAATGGATTTGATTGTTGTATCAGGCACCAACACTACAGAATGAGAATTAAGAAGGTAAAACCTAATCTGCTTGAAAACTTTAAGAACTTTAAAAGCATGTTTCTACATCATGGTGTACTTCAGCTCATGAGTTTTCAAGACATAACTCATGAATACAATTGGGATCTCATGATCTTCAGTCTTCTTCTAGGCTAACATAGCAGCTAGGGTATTTTCAGTGGCGTAACAATAGATAATGAAATATTTTCTAAAGTCAGGGCATGCCAAGGTTGGAGTCTTTACAATAGGATGTTTAATTTCCTCAAATGGTTTCTTCCCTTCAGAAAACCAACCAAAATTTTTCTTCCCTTGCATAATGTGAGCAATGCTCATAGTAAGTTATGAAAAATTGAGGATGAATCTCCTCAAGAAATTGATCTTACCAAAGAAAGAATGGACACCTTTCTTACTTGATGGAAGAGGAATTTGCTAGATGGCTTGAACTCTCTCAGGATCAATTTTGATTCCTTCCTTTGAAACAATTTGTCCCAACAACTTTCCTTCTGTGACACAAAACATAGACTTCTTAGGGTTTAAAGAAACCCCATGCTCTCTACACTTCTGCAATACTATTTCAAGGTGTTGGATGTGCTATGTTATTGCTTTAGAAAACACTGTCAAATCATCCAAATACACAACAATGCATTTCCCTTTCAAACTACCAAAAGCCAAGTCCATGGCCCTCTTGAAAGTGGCACCATCATTGAAGAGACCAAATGGCATCCTTTTGTATGCAAAGGTGCCCCAAGGAGTAGTAAAGGAAGTCTTGTGTTGATTAGCAATATTCACCTCTACTTGATTGTACCCCGAGAATCCATCTAACATAGATAACATATCTTAGCATGTGACAGCTTGTAATACTTGGTCCATCATGGGGAGAGGGTAATTATCCTTCAAAGAACCCTAATTTAGGTTTCTAAAGTCCACCCAGATCCAGATCTCACCATTTTTCTTTCTGACAGGTGCTATATTAGCAATCCATGTTGAATGATGCATAGGGAAGATGATCCTATCCTTCAAAAGCTTTTGTAGTTCTTGGAAAACTGTATCAGCTATCTTTGGATTATATTACCTTTGATTCTGTTTGAAGGGTTTGATGCCAGGCTTAAGAGGAATGAAATGTTGCATTTCTTTAGGCTAAAAAGCCTTAATATAATCATAAGAGTAAGCCAAAACATTAACATACCTCTTCAACAAATTCACCACCTTCTTTTTCTCTTCCTGAGTGCAGCATTTTCCAATGTTGACCATTTTGGGATCATCAAGAGTCCCAATATTCACTTTCTTAGTCTCAGCAGATTTTCGGGATCCTTGGGAAACTTTATACTTCATATACCTGTCATGTTTATCAAAAAGATCCTCCAAACTCACCAACCCTTTAGGGATTTTGTTTCCTTTCAATTTTACGGATCCATCTTGATCCATCTCTTCTTTGATGCCTTCTTCATTTGATGACACACACTCTCTAGGAAGATTATCACTTCCTTTAAATTATAGTTGATCAAAGTTGTCTCTGAGCTCCAAGAAAGAAATCAAATACTGGTCATCATTAAAAAATTTCCAATTAATTGCATTGTCACGCACACTGCGTCTATGGATCATCTCAATGGTGAATTTTTCTTGAGGAAAATCAAGATGAGGAATTAACAAGGACCCCAAAACAACTAGAGAGTCATCCCTAGTGTTCCTTTCCCTTGGCACAACTTCAATGGAAAAAGTATTAAGGAATTCAATGAAATCCCAAACAAGATTCCTATAGTGCTTCAACCTTTTGTTCTTTACCTGATAAAGGTCTCTAACATTTTTTACAATTAGCTCAACATATCCACGAGAAAGAAGGTTCTTCACTCCCATTTACTTTTCCATGCTCAACCCAAGAATGAGGGCCTCATACTCAGCAGTATTATTGGTATTTTCAAACTGAAAACTGAAGGAGAAAGGATGAACCTTACCCTCAAGAGAAATGAGCACTACACCAGATCCATAACCATCTGAAGAGCAGATCCTATTGAACTCCAAAGTCCACACACCATTAGGATCAAGAAACACTCCCTTTGACAGACTTGTCTCCTCTTGTGACATGATCATGTAATTCCCATGCCCAATGTCTTCATACAATATTTGTGATTTAGGATCATCTGTCTTTTGCACAATATACTCTTTTTGTTTCTTAGGTAGCAACTTCTTCATCATTCCATTGACAGGGATCAAGGCATGTGACCAATCCATTTCGATTTCCCCTCCTACCTCCTTGTATAAATTTTTACTCAGCAACAACCCATATGAAGGAGGAATATCATCTACCAAAATGGTGGCTAAGACATTTTTCTCTGGAAAAGTGGTAAAAGATACTTGTGCATCTTTAATTATGCCAACCAAAGGTAATTTATTACTCTCCATGGAATAACAAGAGCCATAAGTGCGGGTTAGGGGTAGACCCAAAGCATGAGCCACTTTTACAGGCATAACATTATTTGATGCTCCTGAATCAATGACACAATTACTGCGTTTATGGCGAACTATGAGAAGGGTCACATAAAATGGTTAAATTTTCTCATTCCGGGATGTGAATGCAGCCATAAGGCTTTATTGGGGTGAAGGATAAGGAGTGGGAGAAAGGCCTTTAGAAGAATGGGCTAGGGTTTTAGATTTAGAATTTACAAAGTTAACCATTTTGGCAAAGGCTTTAGGATGAGTTTGATAGAACTCTACCTCAGAAATCTAAATATTGGTCTTTTTAAGATGGTCTATAATGTCAAAATATCTAGATGTGGATGGGGAATCACTACTAGGAGTAGGAGGAGCTTTTGATCTATCAAATTTATCATTTGTTGGAAAAGAGTTCTTATAAGCAAGAAGTACAAGGAGAAGGACTAACAGATCTTACCTTTTGGGTGGAAGTAGTAGGAGTAGGATCTCCTCTTCTTGCAACCACCGGGATGGTGATGAGGATACTGTTTGGATCTTTTAGTAGGTTGCTTCACTTTTTCTTTTTTGTTATTCTTCTCTCGGGTCATAAAAACATATGACTCACTGTTCATCTTAGCCACTATATCATCATAGTCATCATCATCATCCACACTTTCAGTGGTGAGGAAATGAACCCGAGAACCACCAAGCTCCTCCACCTCTTCATTGACTTCCTCTTCTTGTTCATCATAGAGCTCATTTTATTCCTCATCATCAGGCTTAAGAACCTCACAAGTAACATTGACATGCACCTTGAGGGGTGGACCTTCAATGTATAATTTAGTCTGAGGGGAAGGCATGTAGTTCCTAGGATAAAAATTCTTCCTTGAAACATCTTGATATGGAGCATGTTGAGCCAATTATTTCTTAATGGAAATGAGGTCATTAGAAAGCTTTTATACCAACTGATCTGCATTACCTCCAGGAGAAGGAGAAGAAGAAGAAGATGTCATGGATTTGAAATAATCCCTTTTCATCTTCCACATTGAAAGCCAATCTCTGATCAACATCCAAAGTTGTAAGATTTTCTCTCCTTAGGGAATAGCTCACTTTTGATAATTGAGCATTCAAGAAGAAACACTTCTGAATCTGATAAACATGTCTAGTATTATGTAAATGGAAGACCTATTTTAATATAGGAATTATGGAGAGATACTAAGACCTATATCATATTGACATCATCTTGTTGGGTTTTAGATTTGTACTTGGAATGAAACCACAGTTAGGGGACAAGCAAGTTCCCGATACCTGAAATGTGTTTTATGCTTGGAAAGTTATCAATACATGAGGATAGAAGAATTTAAGAGAGGAGGGAGACAAAAGAGGACAATACTTTCAGGGAAAAGAGATGTTAGATAAAACCCTTATATGTGTTGAGAAAATGATATATCGAGTAGAACCATTCATGTTTATAATAGGCACAATCTGCAGAATCGAAGTTCTTGAGATTGTATAAATTAGAACACAAAGTTTCTAAGCATGCAAGGATTAGATGATTCATAGATCAAAGAAAGAAGGAAAGAGAAAATAGAGGAAAAAGGGGAAAACCCTTTGTATTGATTTCTTCAGACTCAAAATCACAGTTCCAGAATATCAAAATTCCAACCTGTATAATGGATTTCAAAGCCCATGATATAGCTCGTAAGAGACGGTTAAAAATTCCTCGAGAAAGCAAGAAATAGTTACAACTTATTCCAATCAATTACACCCTTTCGAATTATTGATTTGCAAAGAAACGTTAATGGCAGAAAAACCAGATTTTTAAATACATGACCATTTCATTATTTTTCCAGTTAAAACATGGGCCATTTGATTTACGTTTACAACTTTAAATTTGGGCTGCCCATGTGGAAGGAATTAATTGGAACAATCATGTGGATGGATTTTGCATTTCTTTCCTTTGAAGTTGTGCCAGGATGACACGTGGAGAGCTCATCCAGTTCCTTTATACTTAGTTGATTTTGGCCTATTTCCTACTTGACCTATGTTGACCCTTAGACACATGAAGAGCTAGCACTCATTTGAATTTCTACTTTGGATACGCCTCCTGAAATTATGTCAAGCTGACGCATAGCTCCTTCCACCAGGATTAGACTTTTCAATGGCCAACTCTGTCTCTCCATTGAATCTGACCACGTGACGAGATGAATCTCATTTAGAAATTGGCCCTTTGGTTTTACTTCTAAAATCACACCATTGAGGCACATGGAATCTTCCGCTAGCCCACTCATACTTAGTCAATTTGAATAACTAGTTCTGTCCCTTTTTGGACCTAGGACATGTCGAGGACTAACGCAAGTTTGAGAACTACCCCTGGCTTTGACCCTTGAAGTTGCGCCGATGAGGCACGTGGTGCCGTCTGCTAAACCTTCCATACTGAGCTGATTTGGGATTGTTTTGTCTTCATTTTAGACCTGGGACACACTATGAGCTGATGCTTATTTGAGGACTGTCCCCTGGTCCTTGCGCTTGGAGTTTCATCGTTTGGACACATGGAGGTTTTTGTTGTTGCTTAAAACATGGCCATACTGCATCCAATAAGAGATGTCCATGTACTACCCATGGATGTTGGGGAAAAAAATAACAGGGAAGACATCTGTCATTCCCGACTGCAGGAAGAAAATAAAAAGAAGAGGAAAAACTCCACTGGTACGCCTAAATTTCTAACTATTCTCCATGGAATGGAAAACAATAAACAATACCAGGCTCGATGCGACCCAATACTCTAAAGTATCGACTCAAAATTTGTAAAACTTGACTTCAAAATGAGGGGAATTTTGAGGACAACAACACACATGGACTCAAAAACACCTAATATTCTGTGGAATTTATAAATTTTGAGGAACCAAGGATGATGCCTACCAAGAATAAATCGTAATATGAAGATGAAGTGCTAAAAGGAACTGCACGAAAAAGAAAAATTGATTTTAAATTTGGCTAAGGTTTGAAACTACGAGACACTGATTTAGTGTCATGTAGGTTTCTTAATTAAAATGATTCCACGTGTTCTTAGAGATCCATAAAATGAAGGAACATAGTTTCACATAAAGTGCTCTGCAAGAAGAAAGAAAACCCCTATGACATAGCGATAAAGTGCAAAGGCATAAAGAGAAAGTTTTCAAATCTGTGATGGAAGCCATGGAACATTTAAAATTTTACAACAAGGAAAGGTTGTGGGAAACCATAAAACATCAAATATTCATGGATTGCACATAAGAGTTGTGCCTAATTTGAAAATCAATTCTCAACTAATCCACCAACCAAAATTTAATTAAGTATGTGTGTCATTTCCTCTCCTATAAAATATGATGGTATGCGATAGAGGCCATACCAGGAGCCCATACTTCTCTACAAAAATCTATGGAAATTGGTACTTAGTGGTTGAATCCCTTTGTATACACCTAATTTTTCACTTTTCATCTTTCATACCTATTATTAAAAATTTCCTTATGCATATAGGGGTCACTGATGCATCTATTTATACAACAAGTTTGTTAAGGGGTCTACCAGGAATAGCGAATGGTTATTTATGTAACCATTATGGATAAAGAGAGTATTACTATTTGATCTTGTCCTTAGTCTTCCTTGCACTATGTTTGCGAGAAAATTTTTCCGGTAGAAAAACTTGTGGATTTCTTTCCAACACTTTGGAAATCTAAGTCCCTCTACTTAACTGGTGTAGTTTCCGTATATGCATGCATGAGTAGAGGTGGATTTTCCTAGTAGCCTTATGGCCAGGCATCCAAAAGGGGAACTCCACTGACCCTACATAAAAGCTAGCAATATCTTGCTAGGGGAGACTTTGTCTGAAGAGCGGGAAAGGGGAGTGATAAAAGAGGTAGGGGAACTAATGTTGCAGGTAGAAAATCAGATTCCTGCACACACTAGTTAGAAGTTTCATCACATGCACTAAGTTAGGAAGAAACAATACTACAAATAACAACAATACTAATTAGAATTTAATAAACAAAAAGTATCAGTAAACCCCTTACACAAAAAAGGATAAAAACTCCTTATATTGATGCTCAAGCAGAAATTTTACATAGTTTAAGAATGGAAGACCTTGAGAATATGGTAGAAGTGGCTAACTCTTTTTAGTCACAAGGGAGAAAAATATATCTCATGAAATCAAAAGAATACAACCAGCTAGAAGAATTTTTTATCATAGAATACTTGTCATAGATCACACAAGAAATCCGCATGGGAGAGAAGGCCAGGATCAACAGCACAGAGGGATAGGAAGAACCCGCATGCAAAGGGAAAGTTCATCATTTAGGACTTACCCAAGTTTGAGTATGACGACCTATTTTTAGAAGATGGCATACGGAACACACCAATGATGCAGAGATGTACGCATCATGAATTGTCTATCTTTGGAGGATTGGATCGAAGCGTTTTGCATGGAAGACAAGCTAAGAATAGGTTTGACACTTCAGTTAACTATACGAGGTCTATAAATAACACACTTGCATGTGTGGTTATGCCTGTAAATGGCATGTGGCTATTAATAGCATATGGCCTATTTCTGGAATAGATAAGCGGTGAGGGGCAAGTCCCCACCCTATATATATGATGCAAATCACATAGTAAGAAACATAGATATAGATATATGTATGAAGAGGAAGAGAGATATACACATATGACTAAATTATTGTATTAGATCCATACATGCATTGTTGCAGATTCACATTATTGTAAGGAGCTTCTATGTTTATTAATAAATGGAAGATATTGGTTGAATCTAAGTGTCATTCCTATGTGTAATTGAGTGGTGCAAGTTATTGATTTAATTATGATTACTATTTAAAGCTTGTTCTTTCATAGATAAGAATGTAGCATGTATTGTATAATGATGGATTAGTTATGGATCTATATGCTTCTTTCTTCATCACACTAACATCCTACTACAGAAACCCTAAAGAGGGACCTGGTACATTTTTGGGCTTTGGGTGAGCACTCAGTCTATGCTGAGTGATGTGTCAGTGTGACTAGAGTGTTATCTGGTAAATTATAGGCTGTATAATTGGTTCTGTTGCCGTGACCTCTTTTTCAATTATTTTTAGGATGGTTCGTGATGAAGACATATCAGTTAACTGTAGCAAGTATTGAGGAATGGATACATGATCTGGAGGAAGAATATGCATGGTGGTTCAGAATTGGATCTAAGTTTAACATAAGCACTTGGGTAGAATAAAATCTACATGATAGCTTATATCAGATATTTTTCGTCATCTTTCCAGTAGAACTATACGAGTGGCTTATTGCTTATGCATCTTACCAGAATTAGAGGTATCACACACTTGTCTAGATACAGGAAGAATTTCAGATCCTTTATTATGCTGATTTGATCTAGACTTGCACTGTGGATACATGGTTTCATGGTATTCTAAATAGTTATATTTTGGAGTATTCAATTTCTACGTACTCTTGCCCTAAGGTAGCAGAATTCAAGTTTTTGTGGTATCTATGAGGAATATATCTATAAGGTATCCCACTAGTGATCAAGATCTTGATGGTAACTTTGAACCGGGATATTAAATCGATGGCTAACTAAAATTCACCACGCATGAGGGAAGGAACAGGTTTGGTGAAAGATGGTAGATCTAGCGGTAGAGAGGAAGAGAGAGGAGAGGTGGCTTAAGTATAATGAGGCACATGAGAGGGAAATAGAGAAGCAGTGTTCCATTACAAAAAGTATGGTGTTGAGGAGAGAAATGGCTCATGAAGAATTTACAGCTCACATAGAAGACGTGGATCTAGAGCATCAGGAACTTCCCCATATTGGAAAAAATGATAGAGATCCACCCTCAGCCTCACATAGAAGTGCACCAGTAGAGACTAGTTGGGTCGTGGGCGCACATCTTAATCCACCTAGTGACCTAGCCCTTGCACTTGGTTTTTCAGTATCTAGTACAACAAGTAACCAACAAGCTAACTTGGGAAGTAAGAGAGTAGGAGTAAGTTAGAGAGTAATTACATCAATGGAAGGATAGAAAACTTCAATGATATTTGGAGGAACATTCTTAGGTGCATTATCCGCACAGAATGTTGGATTCACCTTTGGAAGTGGAACTACCTTATAAATTGTAGGGGTTCAATATGGTACTATTGTTAGATCACAAGGGAGTACAACTACAGGTCCTATTCCAGATACAGGTGGAGGATTAGGAGGTATAAGTGGTTCTAATTTTAGTGGATCTGGTGGTTCTGGAGGTATGGGGAACATAGGAGGTTCTGGGTCAGGTGGTCAAGGTCCACAACAACCATAGAATATCTATATGGAGATGTCTCTTCATCTCTTGGTATATATAGATATAGAGGATGTTGTCAAACATGTGTATATGTGTGAAATATTGTGGTGCAATAAACAGATCATTGCTTTTGAGCATAAGGCAAGTCAATTTTCTACTACATTACATGGACGTGCACACAGCTGGTATAGAAAGTTTGACCCTGATCAAATTTTTTTGGATTACGTAGCATTGAAGGATGCTTTCTTGAAGGAGTTTTATATCCCAGAGTTTGAGCAGAAGAGTATTACTGTGCTCAAGGATATCAAGCAAGGCACTCCTAAGAGTGTATGTGAGTATGATGATCATTTTAAGACACTTCTATCTAAGCTATCTTATGATATTCACGCTAGCCAGCATACACAAAGGTTCATTGGTGGATTGATTACACCATTTAGAAGAGCACTGTCACATAAGACATACACTGATCCACATGAACCACTGGAAGTAGATTTGCATGCTGAGGTAGTTGGGAGCATTGACACTGGCATTTGTCCATTCTTAGATGCATAGATTACAGCTATGGAAAAGTAGTTAGAGAAGCTATCAACAAATTCAGCCCATGAAACACGCTCAGGAATTTGGTGTACAAATTGTGAAGTGGAAGGTCACACCAAGGATAGTTGGCCTAGTAGATATGTACGCTCATTACTGTTGGATTGTGAGGTCTATCATTTGAATCATGATGTTAGTCACTGTCCTTTGTTACAACACGTGATAAGGAAGAATGTATCTTACTTTTGTACAATTTACAGGTCCATGACCCATGATACTGAGGATTGTGGGTTGATTGGTCAGATCCAAGATGCTATAGACATTGGGGTTCGACAGACAAGTGTAATAGATAATTCTAAGGGTAAGAATGAGCACCATGATTGGGATCATAATCAAACATGCTATGATAGGATTGAGTTACATTTTGATCTAGGTCGTGGATATCGTGGTGGATATGGAGGATGAGGCTGTCGTGGAGGAAGAGGTTAGTTCCCTTGAGGAACATGTTATACGTGTGGATCTCCTGACCACTATAGGCATGAATGTCCTAATAATATTGTATGTTCTTTCTGTGGGAAGAACTATAGCTATGAAGAGTGCCCAGACTTATATGAACATCTACGTAAGCAACATAAGTAAGAAAACAAAGGTGTCGAGATGGTTAGAATCCACCACGCAGTAGAAGATCAGTGGATGCCCAAGATAGCAGAAGGACTTGAGGCATTGACAGTGAAAATTACTACACATGCTGAATCGACACATGTAAGAGAGGAATTGCACCAGAAGCCTATGATCCCCAAGGAGGATATTTTACATGAAAGATACCTAGATCTTGCTCATCAAAAGGATGTTTACCAGGATACCATGGAAGTGCTAAGGAATCTTCAGGGTGAGAAACAATACTTAAAGGAGTAGAAGAAAGCATCAGAGACAGTCCAAACTGATATCGATGATCTACAAGAAGTATGAAAAATTTTGTGCCAGAAGAACATTATTCCACTATTAGGAAGTTGGTTAAAAGGGAAAACTCCACGTTCAAGTATTGAAACCAGACAGCAGATCCTACATTCAAGCGCTTAACTATGGGAGATAGTGCAAAATAAGAAGAGCATATTCAAGAGTTATTTGGTGAGACAGAGTCTGGAGCATGTTTTGAAAAGGAAGAAGAAATGGACTCCATACTACTTGAACACACTTTCCTTGAGAAAGAGAAGGGAAAGATGGTTTACATCGTGGGATGGAATGAGGAAGTTGAGAACCTAAGTAATTGAACAGTTCACAAGGGTGTGTGGAGGTTCTGGGATAGTGTAAGACAAAGGATACATGTGCCTATCATGAATCCATGAAGAAAATAAGGTGAATATTAGGTTCAGAGCGTGAGCCTAAGGAGCCATCATTGGGAGACTATGGATCATACTTTGGAGAATAGCAAAGATCATTGAGTTACTCAGGGATTATCAAGGACTTATTCCCTCGAGGGTATCTTGAACTTAAAGGCATGCATAAATCACTTGGGGAAATGAAGATAAAGATTAAGGATGATGCATGCCCAGTTAGAAAGAGGCCTTACAGAATGAATCCTAATTTGTACAAAAAGTTAAAAGAAGATATTGATAAAATGTTGAAATCTGGAACTATTGAACCCCTTGATGAGTCAGAATGGGTTAGCCCAATGGTGATCAGTATCAAGAAGGATGGACGAATTAGAATATGTGTGGAATGCATGGAGCTGAATGCTGAATTTTTCATAGATCCATTCCCTACGTCATTTACCGAGGAAATTCTAGGAGTTGCAAGGCGTGAAATATACTCTTTCATAGATGGGTTTTCCGAGTATCATCAGGTTAGGATTGCTCAGGAGGATCAAGAAAAGACAACTTTTACTACTGAATGGGGTAATTTTTCCTATATTGTGATGCGTTTTGGATTAAAAATGTGCCTATTGTATTCTCACACATATTTGTTCAGGCATTCAAATATTTTATTCACAACTTCTTACAGGTCTACCTAGACGATTGGACATTATATGGGCTTGTGAAAGATCATTGTGACAACCTACACTTAATGTTTGAATGGTGCAGATAATTGAGTATCTCTTTGAACATCAAGAAGTACATATTTGCTACACCATTTGGGATACTGTTAGGACATATAATCTATAAGGAAGGTTTTCTAGTTGATCCAGCTAAGGTTGTAGTCATTCTAGGCATGGAAGTTCCTACCATTCAAAGTGAGGTGCGTGAATTTTTAGGTCATACAGGATATTATAGAAAATTTATCAAAGGGTATGCCAAAATTTTTGCACCCTTGGAAGAGTTACTAAAGGGGAAAGGTACATTTTATTGGGTAGCATTGCAGGCATTAGAGATATTAAAAGATAAACTTACTACCATGCCCATTCTGCGGTTTCCCTCATGGGATAAACCATTTCATGTGCATGTGGACACTTCTTGCATGGTTATTGGCACTGCGTTAGCTCAACCTGGCAAAGGTATTGTAGACCATCCAATCTATTTTGCTAGTAGGAAGCTGAATCCTACTTAACAGAATTATACAACTACAGAGCGTAAAGCTTTGTTAATGATCTATGCATTGCACAAGTTTCGACAGTACTTGTTAGCAACACCATTTGTGTTTTATATAGATCACATGGTATTGAAATACTTGGTAAACAAGCCCATCTTATAGGGGCACATGTGCCGATGGGTGCTCCTATTTCAAGAGTTTTACTTCACAGTTGTGGTGAAGCCATGGAAAAGAAATTATGTACCAGACCATTTATCTAGAATCAACTCAGGAGAGGAAGCATCGACAATTGAAGAAACCCTACCAGATACATAGTTATATATGTTACAATGTGCGCCCATAGAATTAGAAGACATTTTTGTATTTCTATGAACTGGTGTGGCACCATAAGGAATGAAGGCATTAGAAAAGAAAAAACTTTCTATACGCGTGACATTGTTTATGTTAATCAGTGATGATCTCTACAAGTTAGGCAGAGATGAAGTATTACACTGTTGTGTATTAGAGCATGAGCACAAGGATATTATGGAAGAATCCCATGGTGGTATCGTAGGAGGCCATTATATAGGTGATGAAACTGCCAGGAAGATCCTATTTGTAGGATTATGGTGGGAGATATTTTATAAGGACTGTAAAGAATATTGTAAGGCATGTGATCATTGTCAGTGCCTAGGAAAACTAGGGCAAAGAGATGAGATTCCTTTGAGACCAAGTACTAGTGCTGAACCATTTGAGAAATGGGCCATTAACTTTTTAGGACCTATTTTGCCATCCGCGCATAGGACTGGATCGTGCTATATCATTACTTGTAAAGGTTATCTCACATGGTGGGAAGAAGCAACACCTACAAAGGACTTTACAGCAACTACAACAACTAGGTTTCTATGGGAGAATGTTCTTACAAGATATGGATGTCCTTTAAGATTGACAAGTGATAGGGGTACACACTTTTTAAATGAGACAATCAGGATCCTATTAGATGAGATTATGGTTACACACCATAAAACTACACCCTATCATCCTCAGGAAAATGGAACTACTGAGGCTTTCAACAAATTTTTGAGCCAGAATTTGACAAAAAATTGTGACGTAGGAAGAAAGGATTTGGATAAAAAAGTGTTAGCTGTTCTTTGGGAATATAGAACAACTTACAATAGATTGAATAAAGCCACACTGTTTCTGTTGGTGTTTGGTGTGGAAGCCATTCTTCCTACAGAATCTATGTTACCTTCTTTACGCATTGCACGTGTTGGAGGTCTAGCTGATGAACAAGATTTAGAAAAGCGTATCGAGAAGATGATTCAACTGGATGAGAGATGAGTCATAGCACGATGGATTCAGAAGCAGGAAAAGGCTAGGCAGAAAGCATGGCATGATAGGAACATAAGGGATAAGAAGTTTGAGATTGAAAAAATGGTACTTCTTTATGACTCTAAGTTCTTGCGCCATCCAGGAAAGCTCAAAGTACCATGGTTGGGGTTGTATGTCATCACTTACATACATGAATTAGGTGCATTCTAGTTAGAAGCACTTTATGGAACATGGCTACCCGGTTACTTTAATGGGAGTAGGCTGAAGCCCTACTATAAATAAGACTTCTTGGTGTTTATAATAAGGCAGTATTACCATTTAGAGTAGGTTTTCAATTCTGTATTTCCTTAATATAGTTCCTTCATTGTCGCTATGCTTTGTCAATTTAGTTGGTGTTCTTGTGTAATAAGCACGCTTGCGTGCATGAAGCTAATTACTATGTGAATAATGTTTATGTGCAAAGGACTACACATACTTTTAGTGTGGGGTGCTTGTAGTTATCCAAGTAAAATACTATGGGAATTGAAAGGTGAAAGGAGTAAGCTGCTACAGGTGTGCTTTAAGCCAAAAGAAGATTGCTTCTCAGAAGTGACCAAGGATGGAGATGAAAGAAGGGACAGTATAACGTGATGTAAGCGGAGGCCATGATAACTACCAGGTGAAGGTACATTGATGAGGTACTCATGCGTAAGGGCACGTGCTAAAGAGAAGTCTATGACCAGAGGGTAAGAACATGTGCTAGAAGGTTATAGCTGGGGCATGAAGATGTACCACGTAGAATGAGAAAATTTGGTCAATGAATGAGAGGATATTTAGTAGGTGAAGGAGTAATAAATGCATCAAAATTATATAAGGATGGAATGTGGATTCATTTTTACCATTGCAACTAAGAGTATTTAAGGAAAGAGCCAAGTGCAAAGAGATGAGTGATTGGGTTAAGGTGCGAAGGGTGTGAAACCAAGTGTGACAACCAGATCTATGTGAAAAGAAGCTTGCGTACCTGGTGGTGAAGGGTTTGAGTGAATCAGGGAGATAGAAAGGAGTTAGGGCATGAATTTTCATTCTACGGCACGATTGAATCAATCTAGGGTTTGATTCGCAAGTTGCACAGGTAAAGAGGAGACGATTGTAAGGTAAAAATGGAACCTAAGAAGGAATTTGCAGTAGTAGCAAAAGGAAAGAGAAGAGATGGCACCCAAAAGTGATTTTTTAGAAATGTAATATCCAGAAGGGAGTCATCGTCAGAAAGGAATGGGATTCACCTATCAGAAAGAGCAAAGTGAGTGAATACAATCACAAGACCATGTAGAACAAGAAGGAGCTTGATTCCTTTCTCACTGCTAAGACATACAAGCGTACGAAAGATGACATGCCGGTTTATGATGATGTAGGTGAGAAGCTTTTGAAGAGAATTGGGGTCTACTAATTATATGAGCTTCCATATTTCAGGAAGTATGAGCCCTTGTATTAGTGGCTCATGAGTAGAGTGCACGAGGACTTCTTCTACTTTGTAGGACGTAGAGTTAGAATCTCATTTGCGCTTATCTTATTAGTTACAAGTTTGAAGGCCACATGAGAGGACATAAAGAGTGATCTTATAGATAAATCCAAGATCTTAAAGACTAGACATGAGATGGGGTACTTGAAGGGTCAGTATGGATATAGATAAATTGAAGAACTGTCTGGTTGTGCAAGCAACATCACACCTTGTTACAAAGTTAAATGATCAAGAGCGGTGGTCATAAGTGAATTGTATGTGGTTACACATTACGTGTAATATGTCAAAAGGGACAATCTATAATATTACAGGCTATATTGCAGAAAAAATAGTTGAGGAAGTTCGCACAGGAGGGAAGATCAGATTTGGGGTTGTTCTACTATCACTAGTATTCATGGAAATTGGAGTACCAAATGGGCCAAAGGAAAAATTATGGGAATACCCCATGGAGAAAAAGTCACCAGCTGAAAGGTTTAGCAAGTATTTATGTAAAAGTGCCATGATAAACGATTTAAAGAAATGGGTGGAGAAATGGTATGACAGGTTCTATGCAGAATTTGGGGAAGAGTGGCACATCCTAAAGGACCTACCATTAGTTATAGGGAAACAAGTCCATTTTGCTGTATATTGACTTATGCATTAACTATAAGGTATTTCCAAGTATCTATTCACAGATTTACAGACACATGCCGACTGGTATTCAATGCAGATAAGGTAGACTGTGACTACCACACGTTGAGAAAGAAGTATGTGTATCATAGAATAAGTTCCTATACCGAGAGGATCATTTTGGAAGTGTTGAATATCAAGCCAATAAGTCTGGCTATAGCAGATGTAGGGGTAGCATTGGTGTATCTTCAATTGAAGCCAAAGATGGAGAATAACAAGTATGTGGAAGGTGAGTTTGCACTTCTAGCACCACTAAAGGGAAAGCATATAATGGAGAACATCCCATCGCCTAAACCCACAGAGCCATTTGAAGTGGAGGATGAGGAGGAGCACAAAGATAGTGGTGGTTTGGAGCATAGAGGTAGGAGACATCCTACAAATAAGGGTGAAGCTGAGTGTGCCATTACACCACCTCAACCACAAGAGGGAGATGATGAGGAATTGAATGTAGTTCAAGGGGAGCACATATTTAAGAGGATACTTAGGAGAACAAGGACCCAAGGTGTTACTCCAACCATGGTGTGTAGATCACCCAGAATCTCTCCACATAAGGATGCAACCATGCAAAGAAGGAGGAAACTGAAGTTAAATGAGGAGGAAGAAGAGTCAAAAGAAAGCATTCCTAATTCTCCTACACTTTCAGAGAACATAGAAGAACAGGGTGAGGAATACAAGGAAAGAGAAGAGGACAAGAAGGGACCAGAGGAGATACCTGTAGAGAATGTTCAGGACGTGCAGACAAAAGTCCCAAATTTGGAAGCTAAAGTCCCTAAGCAGCAACGGTCTAGAAGAACATGTGGAGAGCACATTCCACCAGCCATGGGGTATGTAGAGGACATAGGTAAAATTGTTTGTGCCCGCTTCCATAGCATGATAACATAGAAGGATTTATTCGGTTGAGAGCTAATGGATGAGGATATGACAACTATGTGCACTTGAAAGCAACTATCATGGTCAATGCACACCCACATGGATGAGCCTAAATTTGATGTATGTGAGGAGTCATGCGTTTTGAGATAGTTGAAGAAGGCACCCCAAGCTAGACACATGACAATAAAGCCTACTGTCATGTCAGATGAGCAGGTCAGCAACACATTAGTGAAGGTTGCTACTGAAGTGGCTAGAAGAAACATGGACAAAGCTGCAACAATCAGAGCATTGCGTGAGGAGCTAAAGAAAAAGGATGCAGAGATAGCGTGCATAACACAAGATAGGTACTTCATGCAGAAGAAAAATGAAGTATTTATCAGCATCACAAAGGAGATTGGGGACAATGTCATCAGAGCAAGGCCACACTTGGAGGCCAAGGTACCACAAACATTTCCTTCAATGATACACTATGTAGGAAAGTCGGTGAACTTGGTACTTGAAGATGAACCTCTATGCATGTCATCACCAAGGAGCTTAGAGAAATATTCAGAATGAGAGAAAGCCTCAGTGATGTGAAAGATTGCATCTTATGAAAGGATCTTGCAAGCATTACATTAAGTATTGAAGAAAGCAAACTAGGCTTTAAACATAAACACAGCTCCATAAGTTCTTATCAACATAAATACCCTAGAAGAAAATAATGAGGTTCAGAAAGCAATGAAGAATGAGACATTGGGCCACGCAAAAAGATTGTTAATGGTTAATTAGAAGCGTGAGGCCCTGACAGCAGCATAAGAGTCACATAAGACTTGGATATAAGAGATTCGGAAGAAAATTACACAAAATATGGATCTTCTAGAAGGAAGAATGACCTCAATGTCCAGCGTTCTGTTGGTTCTATAGAATGAAAAATGAGAGATTGCGAGGGATGATTTGGAATCCATTGCTGTGGACATCCCAGAAAAAGTAGAACAAGCACTCACTGAATAGCAGGTTTTGGAGGCTGAAATAAAGGAGGAGTATCTAGAATTGATACTTCAAACTGACACAGAGGAGGATGCCTCATAGCCTCATTAAAACTTCTTTCTTTATCTACATTCTTTCATTCTTATTCTTTCCATTATCCTTTTCTTTACTTCAATGTTTTGAAATACCCATTGTTTGGATGGTAATGAAATTAGTGTGGGGTAATGTTGATAAGAGAATACTTGTCAGAGATCACACAAGAAATTCACACGGGAGAGAATTCCAGGATCAAGGGTGCAGAGGGACAGGAAGAACCTGTGTGTGGAGGGCAAGTTTAGCATTTAGGACTTGGCCGATTTTGAGCATGACGACCTATTTTTAGAAGATGGTGTGTAGAACAAACCAACGATGCAGAGACGTGCGCGCGATGCATTTTCTATCTTTGAAGGATCGGATCGAAGTGTTTTGCATGGAAGACAAGCTAATAATAGGATTTACACTCTAGTTAACTGTAATAGGTCTATAGATAGCACACTTGCATGTGTGTTTATGCATGTAAATGGCGCGTGACTATTAATAGCATGCGGCCTATTTTTGGAATAGATAAGTGGTGAAGGGCAAGTCCCCACCCTATATATATGATGTGAATCATGTAGTAAGATACACATATATAGATATATTTCTGAAAAGGAAGAGAGATATACACATATGACTGAATTATTGTATTAGATCCATACACACATTGGTGTAGATTCACATTATTGTAAGGATCTTCTGTGTTTATTAATAAATGGAAGATATTGGCTGAATCTAAGTATCATTCCTATGTGTAATTGATCGGTACATGTTATTGATTCAATCATGATTACTATTTAAAGCTTGTTCTTTCATAAATCTGAATGTAGCTTGCATTTTAGAATGATTGATTAGTTATGGATCTATATGTTTCTTTCTTCATCATGCTAACATCCTGCTACAACAACCCTAAAGGGGGACCTAGTACCTTTGCGTGCTTCGGGTGAGTGCTAAGTCTAGGCTGAGTGATGCGACAACACGCTTAGGGTGTTATCTAGTAAATCCTAGGATGCATCAAGAATTTTAGAATTAGAAGAACCCCTTGGAATAAAGACCTCATTACAATTTATAGCAATATGAATTGACCTTTCACCTCCCTCAAATGACTCTTCCTTTACATATTCCACTCATGACCTTTCATTTTCCATGAATTAAGTATTTCTATTATAATTTTGAGAAGATACTTTTTACAATTAAAATAGGTTACTTAAGTGAATAGGATGAAATAAAATGATGACACATAACGAAGAATTATAATTGAGAGAGAAAGTAAAGAATGAAAGAGAGGGAGAGGGAAGGGATGGAGGGGAAAAAACTCCTCGTGATGAAATGCTTTAAATTCCTTGATGCAACCATGAAATTTGAGCAAGGATTTATTCCATTGGTTATCTTCTACACTGATGAAGATTTCTCCCTTGAATAAATTTGAATCATTTTCCCAATCTAGTGATGACTGCAAATTCTTTGATGTATGGACATCTTGGACCATAGAATGAGTGTCTAGAAACACTTTTATGATGTTTACCACTGAAAACTTGAGATGAACACATATGATGCCCATGATGACTATCCTTGAAACATGGTTGATGAACCCTTTGACTCATTGAAATCATTCTGACCAATTCACTTTGGATCAGTTGGTTCCTTAAGTGATGAAGATGAATTCGGAAGATGTGTCTTGCGATGCCTTGCTTTGCTTTTGTAAACCATTACACTAAAGATGATGCTTTCAGGACCTCCGTGAAGTTCTCATTCCTCCTTTTCAACTCATGAAACCATCTCATTATCCAATAGGGAGTCCAAAAATCAGTAAGGTGAGTGAAAACAAAGTCATATGCAACTTTCCACTTCGAAATGAAAACTTTCTATTTATAAAATATGAGCACGTGCTCTGCTATTCTGGGACATATCACCAATCTTGTTCCAATTTCACATTTTGAACCATCTACCATATTCCAACCTCCTATGTTACTCATATATTAATATTTTTAGCACATTTCTATTTTTAGCAGGTTGTTATTTGGGGACCTGTTATTTTGGGAAGAAGTCATTTCTGTCTTACTTTTCATTTTACCCCTTTTCTGATCATCCTGAGTGATAGAAATTTCCATTTAGTGAGAATCTTTATTTATAGCATGTGAGGAAATATAACATGTGGTATTTTAAGTAAGTGGTGAAAATGACCTTTGTTTACGATGGGAACAATTTATTTGGATTCGACTCTTCCTTGCGAACTTGTGCTCCAATTTTCATCATGATTCACTTTCCAAAAATATCAGAAATGAAAAATGATTTTTTTTGTCTTATCAGAGCTTTGGGTATGGAGCTACTAGGGCATAATAGTGATAAAATTTTAGTCCTTCATATCTCGAGAAACTGGATACTTCATCATGGAAAAACTAGTTTGAGAGAAACTAGATTTTTTGGAGACTCTTCCCTCTAAATTTCAGATGATTTCACCCACCAGATCTTTAGGAGTTTGAAAATTTATTTGAAGAGGGAATAATTCTGATAAAAATAAAATCCCTCCATATCCCTAATAAATATGGACTTCATGGAACAAAAACTAGTTCATGCGAAACTAGATTTTTCAATGATCATTCCCTCCAATTTTTGCACAATTTCGCCCATTGGAACCTTGAGAATTGAAGAGGTAGCTCTCTGATTTTTTCCACTACTTTGTCATGGTGGCCATTAATGGAGATTGAAATTTTCAGGTCTGGTTTTTTTCTTCGTTTGTGATGAAATCAACTCCATTAAGATAGGTTTTTGCTTCTAGTGCTTCACGCAAAATTTTACTTAAATCCGACAACCGTTTTGATGGGAAATTGAACTTTGTTCTTCATGCAGCTGGAAGTGAAATTTATTCATTGTGATCATTCCTTGATGAAAATTAGAGGTTTGAATATGAGTTTTTAATGTCCTTCAAGAGAGAAAAACTCAGCAACAAATGGTTTGTCAATTTGCACAACGGTTTGCAAGATGTGTTTGATTCTTGGTTTTATGGCAATGGAATTTTCAAACTTCTTTTCCTCTGTTATTCATTATTTCTTCTTGGTTTGATAAATATTCATTCTATGACCATTTTTCCATCATTGATTGAAGGATAATTTTTTGTGATGGATCTGGTTTGAGCTTTGATAATGGTGGAGTGGTGGACTGGTGTTCTCTGCAACTTTCTTCTGGCAGTGAAAAGTAGCAAGAAACAACTAACTATTAGAAATTTTTCAATTTTTGAGTTTGAGTTGGGTGAATTTTTTATGTCTTGATGGCCCTAACTTCATGGATGTTAGGGACATAAAATTCTATGGTGGTCAAGAGGACGACACGTGTCCTCGATCTGACGAAAAGGAATTTGAACTCCAAAATGCACTTGGGGGCTAAACTATCAAATATGAAGGTCACATGAGAGTCCCAGAGGTCACATGGGGGCTGTGTGAATTTTTGAAAGGCTGTTGTACCTAACCTCAGGGACGTCGGGGGACATCAAATTCCATCAAGATCTTGGTGTTGACATGTGGACTCCTAAAAATTGATCAACTCCTGAACTATCTCCAAGAAGGTAACTTGGAATGATGATAACTTGAGCTCCTGATGGAATTTCTTGGTGAAATTGTATATGATCCTAACTGGAAATGTCATTTTGAATCCAATGGTTAGAGTCTTATGTCTATATTATTCCATATGTTCCCTAAAAAATTATTTTTGATTTGTTACTCTACATGTACCTGAGAAAAAACTTCCTACAAACCCTTTGTGCCAAGGGGTTTTGAAAAATATGATTTCATAATATTGTAGGGATTGGCATTCTATATCTGGTGATGTTTTTTTACTCATAACTCCATCTGGAGCTCATAGAATCTTCTTCTGAAGCTCAAAAGTTGTTTTAGGCCTATGTACTTGCGTAGGCTTGTGAACCCTATTTTTATTTAGGCTGCTCTAAGTCTTGAAAAACTTCCCTAAACCTTCCAAATCATTTCCATGATGTTCTAATGTCTTCAATTCACCACCATCTTGAATTTTTCCCTTTCGTTCCACTTCAGGGGTTGATCTAATCCTAGGAAGGCTAGCAATAGCCTTTCCCGTGACTTCCTGAAATTTGCATTTTCAATGAACTCCTAAAATCACCTTGGGGGAATGAATGGACTTTCCTAAATCACATAGGGGAAAAAATTGACATAAAATAGGGGGTGACTAGACTGATGGATTTGGCTTGGGGTGCCTAGGAATGATAAAACATGAAAATTTTAGCATAGGGGTATAATTTTCATGCTTGGAAACTTCAAATTTCATTGTCACACATTTGCACGACAACACACTACTTATCATTTTCCTAATATGTCTCATCCACATCACATTCATAAATTATTTCTTGCATCTCACCAATTTTCACCTTGTTTTTCCATTACAACACGTTACCTCTTTTCACTACCCTTGACTGATGCCATCACCCATGGGAAATGGTGTCGGTGTTAAATTTTATCATGTCCAATGGCATCGTCTATAGGATACGACATCCCATATATACCCTCACCTCATTTGACACTCATAATTTAAAGGAAGCGAGATCATCCAAAATGCCCTTTTCTCTTCTCTTTTGCACCATCTTTGCATCTTCTCACCTAACTCTTGGTTCATCTCATATATTACTTAGATTGGATTGGGAACTCCTCTTCTAGGATGGTTTCTTGCACTATTAGGTCACCTATAGTGATTATAAGATAGGAAGAATGTTCCCCTTCTCCACCTAATAGTGATTATCTCTCGGTGTGTTGCTTTTTATGAGAGATATATGCATCAGTGACCACCCTAAAGGTACAAGGTGAGTTCTCTAACAATATCTTGTCATTTTACATAGATAAGTTCATTTCCTTTACTCATTATTCTATGTTAGCTTAGTATTACACATGTTTGGATGCTAGTTAGCATAGTATGCCTATCCATTATTAGCTTTTAAGGTATTAGCATTTTCATTTTAATCATTTCATGCATTCTTATTACTAATCTATACCTCTCCACACCCAACTACCAATATATCAGTAGGGTTCCTTCTTCTATCTTGAACATGGGCCTTGGAAACTATAGGTTGACCTAGTTTAGGGATTACTACACTTTTGATATATGACCTTAGCACTCACTATAGCCCCTTTAATTATATCCCCTTGTATGCAATTATATTTGTGTTTCCCACTTATTGCATCGATACCTTTATAGAATATATGATTTAGGAGTACAATATATTATGAAACATCTTTGGTCCACATACATTATTTGGTGAACTCTACATGAATCCTACACATCTTTTGATTGAGCACAAGTTGTTAAAATCACCCATATTCAATTTTGACTTCATCTAAACACCCAAGGACCCAAAAAACCTCAAAATCCCATCTATATAGACATCATCACCCCTAGGCGATCCTATATATTTCTTTTTTCTCGTATCTAATACCGTCAGCCCCTTTACAGACTCATTTGCATTGTTGATCATGTTTTTCTTCCCATATCTTCCTCTAGATGCCTTCATCCCCTATGTACATTCTTATGTGCATATGATTGTGTTTGTAGCCTTAACTCATGGACTTGTTCTTATCTAAATCAACACTCCATCATTGAGTATCTGGGCATGGGATCCTTCGACTCGATTACATGCAGAAATTTCCATAATCATATCATCCTAAAGATGATTTTACTTTTTTCATGGAATGTTTTGCCATAAGAGTACATAGAAAGAATCCTTCTTCCCGCTGCAATGGCCCACCTAAGGATGAGGAAGAAAAAACTCAAAATGACAATACTTTTGATTATCTTCCTAAGATTCTGAAATTTTTATCTCAAATTCCTTAATATAAAATTGAATCAGATGAAATCCTTAGAAAATGTCTTCTTCATTTGATTTCCAAACAACTTGACCATATGGTAAAAAAAGGGTAAAGCTACTAAATTATGATCATCTGAAATTTCCTATAATTCTAAACCTACTAATCTCATTCTTCAACTCATTGAAAAAATGAGCCAACAATAATCTTCTACTATGAATCAATTTCTCCAAATACAAGTCAACATGGATAAATTAGTCAACCTACCTTCAATGGGATCTTGCGGAACCATGCCCCCTCCTTTTCTAAATGGGCCTCGTGGGGTACCCATCACATAACCCCTATCTAAAATAAATTCTTGCGAGAAGTCCAACAAGAGCATTTAACACCTTATATTGCTAGTATGGATATTATTAATTGAATTTTTTCTTCTATCTCTTACGACGGGTCTAATGATATCACCCTTCATTTCAATTCCATTGGTAATATTTACAAGGAGTGGATCATAACCAATTCCTACACTATCACTAAACTCTTAGCAAAAATAATTTCTAGAGATGATTTGGATTGGTGCAATATTTTACCTCCTAATTCCATAGTTGAACTAGAGTGCCTGGTGACAAGCTTAGTAAATTAATTCCAATATCATGATATATCTGAAAATAACATCAACACTTTCATTAGTTGTTAGAAATATGAGAATGAATCAATGCAAGCTTTCATCAACCATTGGATATGTTAGGTTGTGGAGCTTGTTTTCATGTGAGAAAGTGTTGAAGACTGTACACTATGAGTACTGTACATTTTCCATAGTTGTCTCACTGGGGTTTGGGGCCGGGCTGGGCCCCGAGCGGGGACTCAAGGGAAGTAACCCCCAAAAAGATTTTGGCCTTAAAACGTGCCCGATATACCGAGAAATGTGCTTTTCTCATATGGGTAGGATTTTTGACCTATAGGTTTATGGGATGGTTTTGGCCCATGGTTTTAATACCCACAGTTTTGTAAAACTACTTAAGTAGTTGTCTACTTATATGGTTTTATGCATATGGTAGGTATAATGTAACATTGTAGATGTGTTTTGAATTCGGGTGTGAATTCTATAGATTTTGTTGAGCATAGCTCTAAATATATTTGGGTATTTTATTGAGAGAGTGGTGGCTTGTAATAAAATTTGAGCAAGTGATTCTTGGTGGACGTAGCCCAAATTGGGTGAACCACGTTAAATACTGTCTCTTTGTGTTGTGTTATTTTATTTTGCACTTTTATTTGAGATATGTAATATTTTCTGCATATTATTTTCTACTATTGTGATTCTATGAGGGATTATTCCACATATTCAATCCCTTATTTCCTAACAGGATAACCCTATCTACGTGAGTAGAAAATAATATGCCTACTGATAGGATCTTCCATCTTGTCTTATAAGATCTAGAACCTCACCTTCAATATAAGGTGAGGTACTTTTCTCCCACTTCCCTAGAAGAGGCCTTTGAACAAGCCAAAAAGCAATACTATTTCATGAGGGAACTCAAGAAAAATCCTCCCAAGACACAATCCAAAAAAATAGGTCCAAATTCTCCAACATTCTAAGAACAATAATGTGACAAATGACAGAGTCTCAAATACTCTTCCTCTTCTCACTTTTTCAAATAGTACTATTTTCAATATTGACAAAAAATCCAATAACACCAAAAACCAAACCTAACTATCATCAACCACTGAGTAAGAAAGAGTTGAAATGTCACTTACATAAGCCATTTACCCTGATCTTGGATCCTTCTCGACCTATTTTTCATTGGCAATATGAGAGTAAGTTTGGTTGGTGGAACACTAATTGGGATCACTCATATGAGAATTTTTGTGTATTCTAAATGGTTGTCATCATATTTTTCTTCAGACCCAAATTCTACTACGATTCCATCACTCGCGAGCATTTGACCAAAATGGTCAAAGCCCGTGACATAGATCAGCAAAAGGATTTCCATGAAGCTATTAACTGGGATAATGAAAAGCTAAAAATATTCTCTAATCATTTTCCTAATCATGATGTCACTGAAAGTTATAAGAAGTAAGAAAATTCTACAACCAATGTAGTTGACATGGATTACCCTTCTAAAAAAGGTTACAATTAATGATGTAAAATATGTTTTAGCTTATGTAGAACCAGAATATCCTATAGCATTCCCACCCCAGACTTACAGGGTCATATATCATTTTTAAATCATAACCAAGTTCCTCAAATAAAAACCTTGCCTCCCATAGATGCCATCATCCCCTATGGTAATTATCCTATAGGGACTATTGTGTTTGGATCTGCATCTTTATCTACATAAACCATCCACCCCTATGAAAATCAAAATTACATGGTTGATGGCATATTAACTAAGCGAAAATCAGTTTTAGAGGTCTCCTTAATCACCCTTGCACCTTCTAGAACTATTTCTAAGGACTCCCAACACTCTCAGCCTGCTGCATAGTCCAGTCATGATGAGTGGGATCCTCTTGAAGCAATTTCCTAAATTCTTGGTCTAGTTCCCCTCCTAGAACTCATGTCTATGTCGCCTCAACATCATGAACGTATCATGACTGTGTTTTTTGAAAAAAAAAAACATTAATTTTCCTCCCTCTTTAGGGAAAATTAATACATTGCATGTCTCGGAGGAAACTATCAATTGGAAATGTGACGAACTCTTCATTTATATTGACCTTAGTATAGATGCTCACTCTTGTATTTGACTTCATATAGCTTCTATGATCCTAGATGAGCTATTGCCTCATGAAGATAATTCAACCCTCTTAATTTGAGTTGAGATCAGTCACACTATAGTCAAGCATGCTCTCATTGATGAGGGAGAAGGTACATGTGTGGCCTCATAATTTTTCATTAAGGCTCTTGGTTATTCTATCTATAAATTAAAATATACACAAACCACCTGTCAAGGATATGACTACCGATTTATGCCTCCCATGGGGTTTATTTTATTACCCATCACCATTCCCCTAAGACTGTCTGTGTCAAAGTTATGGTCTTCAAATTTCCTCTATCTTATAATATTCTCCTAGGGTGGCCTTGTACTCATCGTATGCGTGTCATTACTTCTTCTACATGTCATTGTGTAAAGTTTTCTCACCAGGGAGATATTTATAATATTCAAGGGAAAAATAACCCCTAGAACTATGATATGCTTTAGAAAAAAGGAAAATACTATTTTTCCATGCTTGATGAGCTATCATCCTTCATGGTAATGTTGGTCATCCTGAGTTGGTTAGGTGCACTCCTACCAATATCTTAGAATTGGATGAGGACAATCCCAATGAAGTAACACTTAGAATTAATACCTCTAATCTTCTTGAACTCATCATATCTCAGTTACCTCCTTATTTTTGACCTTGAGGGAAGGAGCCTTTAGTTTTTGTAGTTATCTCACATACATTGTAGCCCCCACTGGAGCATGTGGTCCAACTCAATACCTGTTATCCAAAATTCACCCTCAAGGTAATTTTGATAATATGCATCAAATTATTCAGTCCTAAGCAAGTAGATTGATTCGAGGCCCAAAATCATGTTTTTTGGGGCCCCCTCGGCTTCTCCCTAACTCTCCCATCCAAGAAGAAATCCCAACGAGTTAGAAAAAATGGGAAAAATGCAAAAAATAAGGTTACAGGACTGTTTTAAAGCATTTCAGGTCTGAAGGGTTTGGGTCGTACTGAGGTTTGTCGTTCCAAGCTTGGGGCCCGAAATACAAAGAAAATCAGCTAAGCCAGACATTTTTGTCCCAGGCAGTTCGCGGGACAATTGGGACGTCGGGATGCGAGGGACGCGAAAAGCTGAAATGACCGAAAGCAAGGAAAATCATCAAGTTTTTTGTTTCACGCAGTTTGGGACAGTCGGGACAAAAGTACGCGCAGGACACGAATCGGCTGATTTTCCAAAAGACGGTCCATTTCGGGCAGTTCGGAGATATTCGTCTGAGATAGCTAGAACAAAAGTACGTGAGGTACGCGTGGGACGTGAAAAGGCGAAAAGGCCACAAAAGGGACAAGGAAGCCCGAATCAGCCGATGCGGGAGATATTCATCTGGGACAACAGGACAGAAGTATGCGTGGGATGCGAATCAGCCGATTTTCAGAAATAGCTGCAACAAAGAAGAAAAGTCAACGTTTGACCTGTGAAACTTCAAACAGCCATAACTTTTGACTCCCAGCTCCGATTTTCACAAAATTGGACTTTATGGAACGAGCACGATGGCCTCTATGCCAAAATATTTGGCTCCAGTCAGTTAATGCTCATTCCCGTTAAATGACAGAAAACGCCTGCCAGACCCAAAATAGCTGCCCGCACTCAGAAGGCCATAACTTTTGCATTTCTCAACGAAATCACACAAAATTTGTACCGTTGGAATCGTGGCTCCAAGCCCGATGCACATAAATCAATAAATTATGGATTTGATGAGAGATTGATCGATATTTTAAAGAAAACGTGGCTGGGTTCATAACAGTGTTTTATTTGGTGGTTGGGAGTGCAATTAAGAGGCATGGTCATCATTCTTTCTCTGCTGCAGCACCTGGGACAGTATGGGGAGCCTTTTGCAAATAATATATAATCATTTTACTCCATTTAATGCCTCTTACAAGTGGTTGAAGGACAAATTTCAGGACTTCCATTTTCCCTTCTCTTTCTCTTCTCATTTTTTCTGTAAATTGGAGTGTTGGGCTCATTGTAAGAGGGGGTAGTTTTGTAGCAAAGCTGTGCCAAAATTTCTTTGTGAATACAATGTGTTGCAGGCCCTTGTTGTGGACTCCTTGCATGGTGATCCAGGCCCTTATCTTGTAACCGATTGAACTGTGCATACCAGGAAGCAATAAAATACAAGTTTGTGGATGTATCTTCCCCTGCTATGTTTTCTTTCATTCTTCTTGCCCCTTTAACCTTGATTACAAGAATATTGTGTCTATTATTATGTTCTTGGAGGGATCCATTATCATTGTGTATGTTTGAAATATTGTTGTAAAATCCATTTTCCTAGATTATGGAGAACTATCATCACCCCTTCTAATGTGCACTTTGCTTCTGTATCTCACGCATTTGAAGACTACTCTCACACCCTCCTTTTCTGTTGTATCACCGCTGTAGTGTAGGATTTCATCTTATGTATTCTCTCTCCCTGGTCCCTTGGAAATTTAGGTTAGAATAGTTAGTTTCCCCTACACTAGAGTAGATTGTGGCAGGTAGTTTAGGAGCAAGAACTAGCTTTCTCTGGAGGTCTATCTCAAGTAGCAAGTCCCACAACTTGGAGATAGTACCCATGTTATCCAGTCACACCGTGAGTTCAAGTATATGCACTTGTATAACAGAGGGGTGCTGTGATTTGGTGATAACAATACCATAGTTAAATCTTGTGTGGTGGATGCTTCCCTATCACATTGAGATGATGGTTACACTTTTGATGACCCTCACTTTTCTAGCTACATATAAATTCATGATTGGGAAGTCCTATGCTATCAAGAAACCCCAAACACCAAAATTAGTCATGACATAGATGTCATCCTAGTATAAGAGGACTCTCTGAGCACATTTGATAATTCTTCCCCACTGGTCCCTGATCCTTAGATTACTCAATTGAATACACCTCCACATACTACCATTGACTTATCTGGCCCATTTTCCCTAACCAAAATGAAAGATCAGGTTATTGGTTTTGATTATGAATCTGATGATCTCATGGATGATGATTCTATATAATGTTTCTCGATGACTACAAAACACACTGCTCCATCAGTGTTATCTTCACCCATTACATTAATACCCTCATCAAATACTCTCACTAGCCCTTTGCATCCTACCAAAAATTTCCCCTACCTCTTTCCCTTATGGCTCCTCAATCTTCTATGAATGATCCATATTGCACATGGCATGAGGTTTTGGGCCATGATGTTTCTGACTGTAGAGCCTATTGACATAAAATGAAGATGCTTGAAGCTGATGTAAAATGAAACTAAACCAGAAAGGATACACAACCTTTTGATTTGGATCCTTTCTTTTTTCTCATCATGGGTATTGTGCACATAGTGATGTCAGATGACGATTTTTACATATAAAGCATCCCATTCTCAAAATTAATTCTTGTAAATGGAAGTGTGGAGTTTATTCTTCTCAGATATAATTTCCTTCCCCTCGACCATCTAGACCACAACCTACATATGGGCCTACACCTTTCCCTGATCCTTTCCCCATGCTTGATGAAATTTGGTGCAACATTCCCACTCAGTTGGAGGACTGAATTGATGATAACTTATTTTTCATGAGGTTTGAAGTTCATCAGTGGGTCACTATTACACAACATGACATTGAATACCTCATGACTTGTGCTAGGAGTGATATATTGAATCAATTTGATGACATTCTTACTAATACATTATGATATTTTACCCCTCGTCATTAATTATTTATAACACCTTGATCAAATCTTATTTTCTTTCTTTGGCTTGATCCCTAAATTTTTCTTGTTCTCTCGACCCCTAGTTGGGTTTCACACAAAAAAAAATTCCCTCACTTGGGCTCTCCATCCCTCTTTGGTTTTTCACATGATTCCTAAACATCCTAATCATTCCCTGACATCCTACCATTTGATGTCTCATCCTTATTCCTTTTGTTGGCTTCCTCGCATCAACTAGGTTAGGCTATCCTATTGATCCCCTTCTCATTGGGATTTCCAATCTAATAATCTCATTATCATTATTCCTAAGTACTATGATATTATCACATACATACATGCAGAAATTATGAAAATGATAGGTAAATCATCAACCAAATACCAAACATTCAAATACCCAAATACCATCAAAATCGTCATCAGATATATATCGAATCAAATTTTATACATCAACAAAAATCATAAAAATGGCTCAATCACCCTTTCCCCTTGTGGCAAGCCTCTAGATTCTTCTGGCTAAAGGTGTCATGTTGGTTGCTCTTACTACACGAGCTAGGGACACTTCCCTAGATCAAGATCGATATGCCTCTCCCTATGCTCTCACCACCTGAGTCTCTAATGAAGTGGTCCACATCACATTTCTCAAGGCATCTCCTAGGTGACCTACCTACTTTGGTACCAAGGCTACCTTCACCTATAATATAATTTACAATATCACATCTTTGTTACTGATAGCTACCAGTACCTTTACATACTAATATCTCCACATTGTCCTAGATGCCTCACCCACCAGACAAAATGAACTCGCAAAATCCCCAAACAACGGTGCTATTGGATCCACCATCACTGTAGTATCATGGACATCTAACATGGGCTCTAGAATCACATGGTGGGTACTCTGTATTGGGGAGAAACACTCCTTTTCCGTTCACTCTGTAAAACCCAAAACTGACACATATCACTAACAATGTCAAACCCATTCTGTAATAATCATGTAAATAACATAATATAACACATACTTGGCTATTTTGGTCTCTTTATAACAGTCTTGCCATTTCCTCAGCCACCCAATACCTTTTCCTCCTCATCATCACAATGATTTCTGGATCCAACATAATTTTCCCACCTATCTCTAGGAACCAATATCATATATTCCCTTCATTGTTGTCTAGGCCACTATCTCATATGCATGACCATCTGTACCCTGATCGACATCAAATATCCTCCTCGGGGCTGTCACATCTTATGTTATCTAAGCCATGGTGTTGAATGTACTTCTTCTCCCCTAGTACTCGGACCTCTTCCACTTGCTCCAACCTTCAGTCCTATATCCATGGATCCTTTATCAGATCCCTCCTCTAAACCACTCACTACTATGACCTTTGGTGGGATCTGAACATCCCCACCAGGGTAAATTTTCCTCCAACTTGGTGTACCCATTTTCTAAATCCTATAGGGTCGATGTTTTGTACACTCACCTATGCTTCAGAAGCCTCTCTAGCATGACAAGGCTGGTAGGGTTGTAAAGGTGGTATCACCACTTACATCGATCACCCAAACTACCTTGAGACTTTGATCATTGCACGGGTATCCACTCAATAGATGTAATGTTTTTTCACCTTTGTCATCAAATCCTTAAACTCTACTCTAGGCCAGCTAGGCCACTGATCCACATTTTCTATGTAGGGATGCTATGTAACATCATCTATACCCACCTATGATAGCGGATGGTATGCTCAAGTGCTCTCACTACCGACCCCTGTGCCCACTGAATTACTCTTGGGGTATCCCTGTGGGCCTATACATAGGGAACCACTCATACATCCACAATGTTAATAATATCATGGGTCACACGACACTTTAACATCTACACTACACCCTATATAAATTGTTCACCAATTACACCCATATGGTTCTGCCCCATCTAAATAGTAACCCATGATCTACCACATCTTTGCATATTGAAATAAAAAAATTGGATGGATACATTTGCCTTATGACACACTATGCATGCAACCATGATTCCTATAACCACCTTTTAGATGTCTAGAATCCATACTTCCTACATTGTGCTAAGTTGAATACACAACATGTTCTTGTCATATGTATTGATTCGTATAGCCCATATGGCCAAAACTCTCTGCTCTGTAGCATTAGATGTAAGATCACAATACATATGGGTGCCGCCAATCAATAACCCCAAATTTTTTTTAACATACTCCAATATTAACGCCATCTCCATCATATCCTATGTTATCCAACACCAAAATTTGTTGTACCTAGTCTCCCAAATGGTCAAACACATTTGTAATAAATCCATTTCCAAGTGTATCTTGGGCATCTGCATGATGCCCCCAAAACCCAACCTTGCAGCTAGAATATTTCTTCCTATGAAAATTTGGTAATAATCCTACTAACCAATACCACATCTAGGCTCCACCATAGGAAAATCTTGCGCTCTACCTACATCTACAAAGTGACAACAAGAAAATGTCGAAACTCTGAAAAATCTTTTTTTGAGTGAAAAATCAAAGCATGCTTCCTATTTTTATCAAAATCCTACACCATCAACCCCTGGAAGATTCCATCTACCCATGGAAATATTCCCTTGATGTTATTGGCCCTCTAGTAGATGCCATCAGTCCTTTGGCTCCCTCTTTCCCCATCCTGATCACACCGACCCTCCTGTTATAGAGGGATTGATGGTGTCTGGCCAAATCATCCACTACTTTCAAAATTTGACTTTTAAAATATACAAAATGAAAAAAATTAAATTCAAATCCCTCCTAAACCAACATGTATTTCATCCTACCCTACCCAATGACATAATTTTTAACAAAAATGACGCGCTAATGATTCTGAAAAATAAAAATAATCAAGTTACACCTAATATACTCAACAAAATTAAATGAAACAAATTACCTGTGGTCCTGCCCTATCGCTCACTCATCCTTGTCTTCCTCTATCAAAATACACCTCAAATTTGGAATTCTAGAGTTTAGTTCTCTTAATTAAAAAATAGAAATAAGAAAATAAAAATAAAAAATCTCTATATAAAACTCAATTTTCTATTCAAATTCAGTCGCGACCAACTTTAATCTTCAAATGACTGTCATTTTTTCTCTAACCTCAAAAAATTGCATCATTTTTTGCATTATGATCGTACGCTCATGCAATTTATTTCTCCCTATTACACAACTATTTTTGATGATCTTACATTTTTTCCTATTTTTGACACCATATCGACATTTTGATATCACGACACTATGATGCGATATCTATCCTATGGGCCCCTAGCTAGGTGATTTATGTTTTATTTTACGTATGATCTTCTAGTGTTTCCTTTCATTTGTTCTTCTTTAAGGTTTTTATAGCATTGATTGCGCCCACTCATGACAGGATGAGAAAAACTATTAGGTACGCATTGGTCGGTATATTTCATTTTAGCTATTCCTTTCAACATTCCTTTATGTACTTAATTTCGATATAGGTGTTATGAATTATATTTTTTCGTTGACCACCCCATTATTTTCTATTGCAAAATGCAATGATCAATGGCTAGGGCATATGTATACAACTAATTTTTCACTTTTCATCTTTCATACATGTTATTAACAATTTGCTTGTGCAGATAAGGAACACTAGTGCATCTATTTATAGAGTGGGTTCCTTAAGGAGACTTATAGGAATGGGGAATGGTTATCCATGTAACCATTATGGGTTAGAGATAGTACACATAGAGAGTGGCACTATTTGGTCTTGGCCTTAGTCTTCCTTGCACTAGTTATCATTTTCCTAAGAGATCTTATGCACATCATATTCACAACTTCTTGCTTGCATCTCACCACTTTCCACCTTATTTCTCCACATCCATGATCAACGACACACTAATTTTACTTTTTACGACACATTTCCTCTTTTCACTACCTTAGCCGTCATCATCACCTATGGGAGATGGTATCGGTGTTATATTTTCTCATGGTCGGCGCCATCGCCCATGGGAAATAATGTCCTATATATATATCCTCACCTCATTTGACACTCATAAGAGAAAGGAAGCTAGATTGTTAAAACTACCATTTTTTCTACTCTTTTGCGCCATCTTCACATTTTCTCACATAACTCTTGGTTCATATTGCATCTTACTTGGATTGGATTGGATAATATTCTTCTTGGATGGTTGTTTCCACTATTAGGTCACCTATAGTGAGTTTAGGAAATGAACATCATTCCCCTTCTCCACCTAATAGTGATTTTCTCTTGGTGTGCTGCTTCTATGGAGAGATAGATGCATCAGTGACCAATATACATGTACAAGGTGAGTACTCTAACCATCTCTTATCATTTTTCATAGATAATTTCATTTATTTTTCTCATTGTGCTATGTTAGCTTAAGACACATGTTTTGATGCTAGTTAGCATGGTACTCTTATCCATTATTATATTCTTAGCTATCAAAATTTTCATTTCATTCATATCATGTATGCTTATTATTGATCTATACCTCTCCACACATAACTACCAATATATTAATAGGGTTCCTTCTTCTATATTGACCGTGGGCCTTGGAAACCCTAGGTTAACCTAATGTAGGGATTACTGCCCTCTAGATATGTGACCCTAGCACTCATTGTAGCCCCTTTAAGTTTACCCCCTTATATGATAGTACATGTTTGTTTCCCACTCATTACTTTGATACCCTTGAAGAATTGATGATTTAGGAGTGCAAGATATTGAGACACATATTTATCCCACATACACCCTCTTTTTTTGGCATATATCTCTCCTTCCCTCTTCTTCTTCATTTTATATAAGTATAAACCTCATTCATCCTAAAAGGATCGCTCTTTTGTTGTAATGACACCATGCCAAAATGGTTTCTGACCTCTCATTAGTTTCAACCTTATATTTGGTCTCTGCAATGTATTTTTTCCTTCTACCATGAATGTAGCCAATTCTTCATCTTTTAAGAAATAAAATTTGGTGTTATGGCTCTCTTTCTACCCTATATTTTATTTTTTACATTATTTATTCTTCATGACCACTTTGGCATGTTGTGCATGTTTTCTACTTACAATATTTCCATTTTTGTGTGTTATCAATACGTGAAAGGGGCTATCTTACGCGGTTTTAGGTTTGTGGCACATCTGTTTTCCCTCTCTTCCCGTGTTATCTTCCCTTTCTTCCCCTCATGGAGAGTGATCACCCTTATTTTTTGGTGCTATCATCACCCCTTTTAGCTTAGGATTTTCTTTTTTCATCTCTTTCCCTATTTATTCTTGGTTCCTTGGATTTGTTAATCTAGGTTAGCTATAGGATAATTTTTACCATTATGTTAGATGGTGTTCCATAGGTTCTTCTAACCCAAAAAACAAATTAAGTTGGCCTTCTTTGAAGATATTTCTCAAGCCACGTGTCCCACACTTTGAGACAGTCCCATGTTGGCCCAAAATTCTAGATCTCCCATGATTCTGGCTAGGGTGTAATTTTTAGCTTCAATAATACCCATGATTGATTCAGTTACTTCATCAAAGGCCATAACTGATTGAAATTTCCCAGTGATATCCTTCAAATCCAAAAAAAAGTGTACATCTATAGTCATAATGCACATTTTTATTACAACTTATGCAGAACCAAATGGCGTTTTCCTTTTCCAACAATTTTTTCTTACATTATTTATCACCTTTTATAAGAGGACAGACCATGTAAAACAATTTATCCATTGTGACAATAGTGACCTTCACTATAATATTGGCCCCTTCATTTTTTCCGAGTTTCCCATTTCAAGTATATGTGATATTGTTGTTGTAGAAGTGAAGTTTTTTAGAGGTCCCATAGATTTGTTTGTTATAGATGGTATTAAAATAGATTAATCATATAATGTAACTCACTCAAGGAGTGTAAATGTTTCTATAATTGGAGGGTTGATAAAGCATTTAGTAATGGAAACAATGTCTAATGAAGATCCATTGAAATTTGAGACATGTCTTTATTACCAGCACTGGAACCTTTGGTGTCGATATGAGTTCTACAATATTTTTACTCAACTCATCAAAACGATGCCCCTACAAAGAAATAAAAAAACTGAATTGAGAAATATATTTTAACCAAATTTTTCTTTTTGTAGTCTATGATTGGTCACGTTGGTAAATAGTGGAACATGGTGAAACAAAAAGAACAAAAACAATCATATCAATTGAAGAACCAACATGGATTTTGGGTATTACTTTATATTTTTTTGAAGTGATAATGATGTGAATACATGCCTTCATTTATTTCTACGGGTGTCACAGATGAAGAGGGTTGGAAAAAAACCTCCAAGAAAATGTTCAAGGGTTTATAACATGGGTTTACATTTCCGATTATTCCATTAGCTAGAATGTACACCTTGTCAGTTTTAATATTCTTATAGAACTTGTGGGAAGCCTCATTAAAACATGTCACACAAATTTCCCTTCCTATTTGGTCCATGAAATCAAAGCCAAAGAACGAACCACTTCCTTTTTTATTGTGGTATTCTCAAAGGGTTTTTTTAGTAGGGGAACGCCCTTTTATAGGCCAAAATCACAAAGATGTATTTAGATCACTAATCTGGAAGAACATAATAACATAGTTCAAAGTAGGATGCTTTATAGGAGGTGTCATTTGTGGGGTCAAGAAAATATCAAAACTAAGATTTGTTTCCATGGTTTTTTGTTTACCATGAGAAAAATGGTTGCTAAATTTAATAGGCACACTAATTTTATTATGCGTGGAATAAATAGTATCCATGTCAATGATAAGAATAGTCATACATCAAAGAAAGGTGGTGAAAACAAAATCAGAGATTTTGAAGGTGTTAAACCATGCAATACTTATGGAGAAGGAACTCAAGCTTACCATTCATGTTTTATCATCATGCAAAGAGATTTTTGTTTAAACACACAATTGAACCTTCTTGAAGTGTTTTTTTGAGCCCACGGTCTGCAAACTTGGAGGGGATAAATCTTGTCTAAAAGTGTTCTCTATCAGAAAGGTATACATAGTTTTGCACTCCATTGTTTAAGGTGGAGTTGACGGGGATCAAGTTCAAAAATTTCAAAGTGGGTGCAAGCTCGGAGAAACCTTCTACCAAATGAGCAACACTTTTTACCATAAACGATGTCTCCATGATAAGAAGAAGCTATGGGGAGGGGAGGGGGCAAGGATTACTACATAGTATTCTCAAAAACTTAAATAATGAATAATTGTAAACCAAAAAAACATCATTGATGAATATTGATATGATAACATTTTCCATTTTATTATCTTTGGTTGTTTTGGCAAGAAAAGAAACCCCATAAAAAAATAACAACAAGAAATGTCATTTACAATAATTATGATTGAAGGAAAAAACTAACTCAATTATGATTCCATTTTCTTTGTGATTTGAAAAAAAAGATAAACAAGAAAATGTTTTTCTATAAAAATATGCAATATAAAAGAAAGAAAGGTACATGCAAAATTCATTTTCTAGTAAAGACAAGATAAATCCTTGTCTTTTTCTAGTAAAGACAAGATAAAGACAAGATAAACAAGAAAATGTTTTTCTATAAAAATATGCAATATAAAAGAAAGAAAGGTACATGCAAAATTCATTTTCTAGTAAAGACAAGATAAATCCCAACATTATTTTTCGAACACAATGTAAATAAAGGCGATTTATTTTGCATAAACAAATCGAACATTGGTACATGTTATGGAGGTAAAATGTAAAGATTTTTTTTTTTCACCCACCTAATATTACGAACCAAAAAGAGTATACAGAATAAATAATAAAATTATACATAATTTTACATTTTGGAAGAAAAACTCGATGAAAAAAATTGCAAAATTTTAGAAGGGAAACATGCATAGATACTGATGATTGGCATTTACCTTATTACCATAGTCACTGAAGGAAAACAATAAATCAATTATGCTTCTAGTTTCCTTGTGATTTGAAACAATGCTAGATAAAAAAATATATATTTAATAAAAATAGATAATATAAAATAAAGGAAGAAATATGCAAAAGTCATTTTCTAGTAAAGATAGATAAACCCCCAACATTTTTTGAACACAATGTAATTGAGGTGAGTTTTTTTTGCATACAAAACTTGAACATTGGTACATTCTCTAGAGGTAAAACGTAAACATTTTTTTCACCCACCCAATCTTACGAACTAACATGATAATATAAAAGAAATATTAAAATTAGACATAATGATTTCGTAGTCTGGAATCAACATGACAAATAAAAGAGTAAATGTTTAGAAGGGAAATATAACTACATATATACTGATGAAAGGCATTTACCTTATTACCACAACAATACATGGATTTAAAAACTATTTTTCTAAAAAATTTGTTAATGCACATGCTATAAATTTATATGTAAAATTACAACCAAAAGTAAAATAAATAAAAAATTTAACTCAATATGAAACAAAACAAAAAAATGTGAACCGATATAGTGTTTATATATATGCTTAATTTCAATAAGACACAAATCACATACAACAAAAGTTAATTTTGGAAGCTAAATAAGGAATTTATATAAGTTGTTTTCTAGCAAATTTTATTATTACGAACAAAATGTAAGTAAATATGAATGGTTACATAAACATTGCAAGCCTATAAACTTAGTTTAAAGCTACAAGTAGAAGGTATTACATCACAAACATGAAGTCTAATATTCCAAGCTTTTTTTTCAATAGAAGAAACAAATACAAGAGACTATTTATTTCTTTCAAACTTCTTGCTTCTTGCATGGGGGATTTTTTCACACATCTCTTGTTCCCTTTTATAATTTTCCCCTTCTCGACCACAATGCCCATTTTTTTCAGTTTGTGAGGAGGTTCATATTTATTTCCATTTTCTTTGGAATCATAGGCCAGACCAAAACCTTGTGAATTCGGGCCAATTGTACGAAACTTTGAAAGATAAATAACACATGAGGCTAATAATTGAATGTGATCCCTGTTCATTTCTATTACTACTGGCTTGGTTGGTATAGGTTGCCTACAATGTAAAACATTAACCAAAAATTGAATTATTTTAAACTCTTCCTCCCATTGTGAGTGTGGGGTTGTTACTGTCACTCCAGTCATAGGTGCAAAAAATGTGTTCATAGAACTTATTTTTTCAAACTGAGGAGCAAGAAAGGAAAAACATCAATACAAAAAAATGAATGTTGCAATTTTTTTTAAAGAAACATGAGGTGTAAGCCATAAATCTATAAATAAACTTGACAACCAAATGAGAAACAAAATTACATGGTACAACTCCCTTTCTTTGGTGGGTATCTTAAAAAACCTCCCCATCACACAATTTGATGCCCAACTTGGGGTGTATTGAAGTGGCCTCATAAAGAATCCAACCCCTTAGCACACAATGAAACCTACATGTGTTAAAGGCACATGCCCCCACATAATGAATCAAATAGGCCAAAATAAGAGTGAAGATAATAATGTCGTGTACCTATTGTTTTAAAAAAATGTAGATAACATAAATTCAAATACTTGAACTTGCATTAATTTCCTATAACAACTAAAACTACATACTTTTCAAAGACTTGTTTTTTTTTGGAGGAATACAAGATATTAACAAAAGAAACAAAAAAAAAATTACCTCTTCAATAATCTACATTGCAAGTCAACCTAGATTCCATAACATTGAAATATAATGTTTCAACAATAAATAGATTTAAATTAAAAAAATATATGTTTTTGAGATGTGCTAGCCATAATAACATCATTTTTTTTTAATAATTATTCAAAATTAAAAAGGATGGAACATAATAACCAATGTATTTGAAATAATTTTTTAGGGAAAAACAAAAATTGGAAAATGAAAAGAAAGAAAAAACCTTATATGTGGCATTCACAATTTTCATTTCTTCCGCACCATAGAGTACACAACAATGGTTAGTTTAAACCTTATACATTTAATCCTACGCATATAGATAGCCATGTGTATTTAGATTAATCTACATATGAAGGAAAAATAAGAAGGGAAATATCTAAAATATTTATGGAAAATATATTTCTAGCACAAAAAGTTTAAAGGAAGAATACCTTCATTGTTACACTAAATGGAACATTATGATGAGGAAAAAAATGGCATAAAAAATAGAGCATGTCACATTAAACAAATAAAACCAATGCAAATTAAAGTATTGATTTTTTTTTGAATATTTTGGAATAGCTCCGTCCTCCCAATACTATTTTTCCAAAGAATTTCTCTATATTAAAAGATGTTAAACCTCCTGAATCAAGAAAAATAGTATCCTCCAATATACTCCTATGATAAAATCATAACCATTCAATTTACATAAACACCCTAACCACTTTATACTTTCTTTATAGATATTCATTTATTTCTTCTGATAAAAATTAAGAAAACATGAAGTCAACAACCAACAACAAAACTAAGAAGTAAAATTAACGATGTCTATCAACCCATCCTCTATGCATTTGAGCTTTGTATAGATCTATCTACACAAAATAAACATGTGGTTACAACAGGATATATACACGATAAAATATTTGTATTGAATGATGTGCAAGAGAAGAAGGAATTACACTTTTTCTATCTTGGTTAAGAGTTGGTAATTGCATTCAGATAGTTAAAAACATCCCTTGGAGATACCATAGATTTTTCAAGGATATGTGGATATTTCCACACTGCAACCAAGTTTTAATCTCCAAGTTTGTTACAAGATAAGTTATGCCCTACAGAATATCTCTAATAATTCAATGAAATCTAATGGGGATGTGGTTTTTACTCTATTTGTAGATATTGTTTTCAAGTAGTTAATGAAGTCTTATAGTGATCTGAAATATGTTTGGGGGAGATGATTCATCCATGTTAACATCCACATCCAAATAATAGTAGAAAGACATTAGAAAATTAAAAATAGAACGTGGAAACAAAGAGTTATGGAAAAAAATAACAATGACAACCCCTAATCAATATGTGAGAGCAACGAGTTTCAACGTCCGGTGTTGCAGGGGAGTATAGTTTTCTAAGGACATTTTATAAGACATGGAGATAAAAAAACACAAAATACTTTTGACTATGAGTATAGTTTTCTAAGGAATCAAAGCGATTCATTTTTATTGGGGTTCCCTGTTTGGTCGAAACTTAACAAACACATGTACATAAACGTCTAAACTCATGAATCTCCACTGTCCATCTCTCTGATGTTTGTCAGCCATAGGAAGTTCCATTCCACTTTATAAAATGCCTTTCAGTGTAATAATTATGATATATGTTTTAAGGTATGAATTCAATGTATTCAAAGATGTACTTTTTAATTTCTATAGTTACATAAAATAACTAATTCTAAACACCAAAAAATGGTATTATTGAATGTTTACTTAGGTTTTTCTTATTAAATAAATGGGTCAAAATATATTTAATTGATAATGTTTTGTTTATGTCAGTTAATTTACTTTATATTTTGTAATATATATTTTTAATTTTAATTAGGATTTAGTATTTACTATGTTAAATAGTAACATAGTGAGTATTTATTTTGTAGGTATATAAGTTGTTATTAACAACTTATATTTGTATTTATAATAGAAAAGATATTATTGTTGAGTGAGTTGCAAACACACGTAGCTATTTTTATGTGTGTGTTAGGTTGTCAGAGATTAACTCCTTACTTATATGAGTTACTCAACCTGTTTATTTATACTCATGCTATTGAATCAAATGTCTAGCAGATTTGAATGAACCAAATTATTAATGTGTTTAAATTTATATTGTTTTGGTGTTTTAAATCATAATGAAATCAACATTTCGTATCAGAGAAAGGATATTTCTTCCATGGAAGGTTAATTAAATTTAAGGGGTTGTCGTATAATGTCATGCCCTTATTTATGAGAAATTATCTTTTAGAATAAGTTTACATGTCATTGTTTTTAGTATTTTTATCTTATGGTGTATAGATTAGGCTTATGATTATCTATGTTCTGACCCATCGTGCAGCTTGTTTTCATTCAATTTGATTCCTTTTTAACATTGAGATCATGAAGGGTCTTCATCTCTTCTATAACATGGCTCCTTTGACCATATCTAATGATCTAAAAATGAATCAGAAATAATACTCTATGTCATTATTATGAAGAAGAAATGTGCCATCAAGTCGGTGTTCATGACTCTCTATGCATTTGTAACGGTGTTAGTCTTCTGGGTGGAATTCACTTTCCAACATGCTACTTTCATATTTTTCTTGTTTGTCGACCAAGATAAATATTTCTTCAAACACCTCCCAGCTGTCGAGCTATCCATCATTTTTTTTTTCCAGTCATGTTTCTCAAAATCCATTCATCAAGCCAAGGATTAATAGTTTTCATTGGCATGTGACCTAGTTATAGTATGTATGGTATTAAATCTTGGATTCTTTGTGCTCAAAATATTCCTTGTAATCACCTTCCTTCTCCTGTGCTAACTTTACTCTCTATCAATATGTTGTTCAAAAAATTCAATGTATGAATTAGATTTTTTTAGGTAATTTTATAGTTGGGTTAATCCTTTCAATAGGATTTTTATTTACAGTTTGTTAAATTTTTTTTTGTAAAAGTAGTCAATAATTATATTTAGGTCATTCTTCTAGTTTATGGTATAAAAGAAATAAATTTTTAAAAATGTTATATGAGTCATAATACATAGTATTGTCATTTTTAAAGTATGGAGTCAAAGTAAGATTCGCCCCACATAACATTTATTTTCTTCAAGTGTGTCATCAAGTCCATTATAACTAATGTTACATAAATGTTGTCATTATAATCGTCATTCCTTTAATTATTTATCATTTCCACTTTGTCAATGTTTTAATAATAGTGTTTGTAATTGTTTTAGATTCTGGTATTGTATTTAGTTATTATTAAGAGTCAAGGAGTCACTAATTCAAAATCATAGTTGTTAAAGTTGTAGTTATCCAGTCAAAAGATTCAAAAAATTGAGTCATTTTAAAAAGTCCAAAAAATAAAAAATACCTTGAGGAAATATTTTCGGTGTTACTCGACGTCCGAAAAATAAATGATTTCACATTGTGGGGGGAATAATAAAATATGTGGAAATCATTGAGCGACATGTTCAATTTTTTTTGAGGTAGTAGTGTCATTCACTTGAGGACGGAGGCATAGGAGGATGGAGGTCAATCAATAGCCTCTCATCAATCACCAATAATGGGGCCGCACTTCTGGTATGGTGAATTTTTTTTCATTTGTGTGGTGTGGATTTCAATTTTTCAAAATTTTAGTGTGGTGTGAAAATTAAGAATGGAGGTTCATTCCTATTCACTTGTATCTGCGGATATTCCTTACACATTTCATTAATATAAACGTATAGTGGAAAGATAAAATCATTGTGAAATTCAACATCGTGATACTTGAAGAGGATAAAGAGTCAGATGTGTTCCTATTCATACATAGGTTTGTGGTTAACCTTTTGTAAAACCATTAGAGGTTATGCAAATAGTTCCTTCTTGAGTTCCCACAAATAATAGGTCATATGTGTTCCCTACATTGATTAGTTGATAAATAGATGGTTCTTGTATGTATTCCCACACTGGTTCGGTCTGATATGTTCTCAGCAGTGTATGGTTGATAAAAAAATTATGTGTTCCTTCTTCTACCTTCAGTTCAAGTTGTGTGCCAAGATTGTGAGAGAGAAGAGGTGAACAAGCTACATGCATTTATTTATGGTTGGATTTGAAAATATGAGTTTCCTTCTCTTTTGCTCATCTTCTCTATATTATAGAAAAATTATCATTTGTAAAGGTTGGACCCTATTAGTGTTGTAAGAGCATTGTTCAAAGCATTATCATTTGTCATTTGTAGTTAAACACCTTAGATCTCAACCATTGCATGTAGATCCTTGCCTTTTTCATCTCTGTAATCAGTTTTTCATCACTTGGGAGAAATAAAAGTTTTATTTTGTGGTTATTCTATGCCCTAATTCGAATTTTTGTGCATCTTATTTTCTTCTTTTGAATTGTTGATCTATTGTGCATATCTTATATCTCTTGCAGAGATTTTGTTTCTTGTGCTCCATGAAAGCAAGTAAGTGAGTGCTATTTCAAACCGTGGTACATTTTCCTACCCTCCCCATGCATGTTTTCCCTTTTTTTCACTCAGCTAAGATTGTTCATCCCCTTAGTCTAGGTTTCCATTTCATGCATCTTCTCTTCACCCTGGTCCCTTGGAATCATAAGATGGTGATAGGTAGCTACATTTCCCTTCCTAGGAAAAATCTTAATAGTAGAAATAGGTATAGGAAGATGACATTCTCTGGAGGTCTATATTAAGTGCAAGTCCCACAACTTGGAGACAGTCCCATGTTGCCTCAAAGAACTAGTTCATTCTGATATGGGACGAGTGAAATTTTAAACCCCAATAGTTTATGGAACACTTGGTGGGACAAGTATTGAAAGAGTACATTTCATTACAACTAAATTTTGGTGTGTGACTTAGTGATTTCCATCCTTTAGAGGATTTTTTTAACACATCTGGCATCTCCCAACATCTAGATCTATTGATTTTAGCATTCAATGTGCCCTATTCATGAGAAGAATACATACTAGATAGAGCATTGCTATTAAATAATACTTTTAATACCTCTAGTTATCTCCTAGAAGAAGAAGTAGTAGAACCACCACATGTTCATATCCATCTTCCGTGCATAGGGAATATTCTACCCCTCCTCTTGGTAGACCTTCTACATGCTCTACCAGGGTATTCAGACCCTTTCAAGTCATGACACAAATAAATATGTCCCTTTTCATCTTCAATGGTGGTATTCCTTTGGATCTTCCTGCACAACTTGATATACTAGTAGTTACACTTAAAAACATTCCATTATTCACTGGTGAGAATCAAGTAACCCTTTCCGAGCACATTCACGACATTACAAATGTATGCTTTGTTCATCTAGTTACCGAAGATGATGTAGATGTAAGGCTTCTTGCTTCTTCACTTAAAGGAAAATCACTTCCATGGTACAAAAGCTTAAGACATGCCTCTGTCACCAATTGGCATGGAATCATCACTACACTTTACAATCAGTTTGAGGGAAAAGATAGCATTATCTCCTTATTAGAACAACTGACAATGATCAAGAGAGATCTTAATGAGCTCATGACTGACTTTAATTTCATATTTAAGAAAAAAATAGATACAATTCTATCCCTCTTAAGACAAAATCCTCAAGGTTTTGTTCTTTACTTATTAAGACCCTTGAATTTTGACATTCTGGTAATGATACAGTCTATGGGTGTTGCACAACTCCATAATGCCTATTCTATAGCCATTAGGGTAAAAACATTTCTTATCCAAGATGGAAAGATAGACCCTAGCCTACGTATTCCCTTATTTCCTAAACTTTGGAAAGCACCTAAACCTTCTATTTCCCCCATTCATGAGAAAATATCCCAACCCATTGCATCTATATCGTACTGTCCCTAGCAACAAAAAGAAGATGAAGAAATGAAGGCCTTGATTATAAATTTGTCAAATAAAGTCGTACCCTTAGAAAAGTAGCATGCGCAAGCCTTAAAAAATAACTCTAATAAAGGGTTCAATCAAATCCATCAGCCATTTAGAAATCAATATCCAAATCAAACATATGGGAAGAACTAAGAAAATGATAGATGGCATGTTAATGCGAACCTTCCTCTTCAGAAAGTTGCTTCTATATAACCCCTTCTAGCACCCGACACAAGGGAAACACTAGTTCCAGTAGAGAAAAACATGGTCTAAGAGACAAAATGGTTATTTCCTTACATTTTTCCTCACATTTATTACAACTGTGTAAATTCCTTACATGTGCCAACCTATCTCATTTAGAATTCTTCAAGTTATGAGCCTTCTACTAGCACACACGAACTAGAAAATGAATAAGTTCCAAAAGTTGATCCTGAGACCAACCTTATATTATTTGGTGTTGAGGACTTCTACATAATGAACCAAGCTATGGAAAAATCAAATAGGCTTTACACACAAGTTATTTACAACAAAAGGTCCAAGAAATGAATGTTGGAAGCTAACACATAGCCTTCTACTCCTACTAACTAGGATAATCCTTAATTACAGAAAAGGGATGGTGTTTTTCAGACCAACATTGCTAAAACACATGTGCCTAAGTGCAAGGTTTCTTGAAACATTAAAACAAAAGTGGCGTGCTTTCCTCCTTTTATATCTCAAACCTCTCTACAAGATAGGACCCCTGCCTCTGCACCTAAACAATCAAGAAAATATGTTTTTGTGCCTCAAATGCACAAATCCATGGACCTTCCATTCAACATTGTTAACCAGATGAAGAAGACAAATATAAATGTCACAATGTGGGATGCCTTGGCCATTCCATCTCAACGTGACCTATTACATGAAGCTCTGGTACAACTTCCATGTGCTCATCCAGTTATCCATAGACTTGAAGCTCTATAATTTTATGGCTCCATAAGTAGAAATGACATAGGAAGAGGTGTTGTTCTCATCTATCCTAGGAATGATAAATTATTCTTTGCACATAATTTGAAACTTACATGCTCAGAAAATGTAGAAAAATATGAAGCATTGGTGCATGGTCTTCTTATTTCTAAAGAGAGGCAGATTAACGCATTACAAATATTTTGAGACACTAAGTTGGCTATTCACTAGGTCATAAACATGTGCACAAAAAAGAAAAATATTTTGAAATATTACAAAAATAGAGTTTGGGAACTTCTAGAGATCTTTAAAGATCTTAATTTGCAGGTGGTTCCAAGTAAATTAAACAAAGAAGCGGATCAGATGGAAACCCTAGGTTCACAGTTCTCACCTACTTATGATTTTGTCCAAGGAAATGCACAACACATCAAAATGGTGGTCAAGCCATCCATTCCAGACAATGAAACTTATTGCCAAGTGTTTGATAGTGATGTGCAGATCATCCATTTCATTAATAATGAAGCTAAATTTTCTTCAAACATGTAAGTTGACTTGTATGATAGCTACGGTGACCAAGTAATTCAACTCAAGACAAATTTTTTTCCTAAAGGGCTAGTAATGTTAGAGAATATATTTATTCCTAATGATGAGTTTAAGGGTGAAGATAATAACATGCACAAAATTGAAGAAGACTACACTCCAATCATTATTGAGTGTGGAAAAGAGTTTCTACTTGGTAAGGAATGCACGCAAGATGAAAAAAAATGACTTCATATCTCTATGCCATAAGTATGTTAAAATCTTCTTATGACATCAAAGGATTTTATCTGAGTGTTTTTCAACACTTTATTGACCTTGATCCTAGCATCAGACCTATCAGACAAAATTAAAGGTTCGTCATCCTAAAATAAAGCCCCTAATGAGGAAGGAATTATCCAAACTCATTGAGGAAAGGATTATTTTTCCTATCAAATACTCTACTTGGGTGGAAAATCTTGTTCCATTGCATAATAAGAATGATGTAATCAGAATTTGTGTCGATTTTAGATATTTGAATAAGGCATATTTTAAATATCACTATCATTTTCCTTCTATGGATAATATTTTCCAGATAGTGGCTGGTGTGCAAAGGTTTTCCACGCTAGATGGATACTCCGACTTCAATTAGATTATGGTCAAGAAAAAGGATCAACTCAAGAAAAAAATTACAACCAAATGGAGTACATATGCATATTTGAAAATTCCTGTTGTTTTTTCAAATGTAGGTGCAACATTCTAGAGAGCAATGGACATTTCCTTTGAAGGATATATCAATAAGTTCATCCTAGTTTATTTGGATTACATAACTATCTTCTCAAAGAAGAGTGCAAACCACATGATACATCTGGAGAAAGTATTTGAGATATGTAGAGAATTTGGGGTATCTCTTAACCCAAAGAAGTACAACTTTAATATTGGAAAAGGAAATATTTTGGGCCATGTGATCTTTAGGGATGACATTTCTATTGATCCTGAATGTGTCTTGTCCATCGTTTCTCTTTCCCTTACAATCATTCCTAGGAAAAATAAAATTTGTTAAGAGATTCATTCCCAAATTTTCAAGATTGTTTAGGGCCATCACCCTCATATTCAAGAAAGACACATTCTTCAAGCAAAAAATAGAAGGAAAATAAAGCTTCAATAAAATTCAGCAAGAGATTACTATTAGAAATTTGAAGCACTGAGAGGGGGGCTTAATCAATGGTTGTTCAAAATTTTTATAGACATTTCAATTTCCTTAATATTTTTATGATGAATGCAAAAAATCATACACAAGAAATCAAAAAGAGAGAATGAAAAAACACAAAATATTTAATGTGGGAAACCCTTCAAGGGAGAAAAACCAACTGAAACTAGAAAACTAGCTTGGATACAAATGTCCTATAATTGTTATAATGATTTCATGTTGAACATCCACTCAACTTAGAGCTACCACTCCAATATTTAGTGAAACTACCACTTGACCTTTAGCAAGCTTAAATTTTCATGGAAGATTCAACTCCCAACAATTCAACCAAGCTTCAACTTTATCTTCTATAAACTACCACTTTCAACAAAGCTTTAACTCCTTGATCGCTAAACCACCACTTAGTCTTCTGCAATGTTTTGATCACTCTTAATTGGTTGTCTTACACAATAGATTATGACCACTAAATCAAATCATTCTTATTCTCTTCTCACCCTCATTCTCATCACACAATTAGCAGCAAATCTCTATCATACAAAGCCTCTTCACACAATCATCCTTGTCAAGCTCATACATCTCATATATGCACCTAGTTGCATATATTTTCTCACACTTACAAGTTCAGTCATGAAAAAACATTTTCATGCCCCTCAACACACTATCATGAACATAAATAATATTTGTTTTCATGAGTAGCACCTATGATGTACAATAAAATGTATACATCTTACAAAACATACACTTTCACAACTGTATCTTCACCTCATATTCATACATAGTGAGCTCCTCTATCAAAAAAATAAAACATAAAACACTAATAAAACTTTATAACTATGAGAAAAATATCATAAAATGACGTTTTCACTTTCTCTTCAATCTACTCTTCACATATACACCCTTATAACTTGCAAAAGGAGATAGAAAGACTTCAAATGAAACTATCATATTGTAATGATTTGTTTTGATAGTGATTATAGGTTCAAGTTTAGATTATTCAGGTGTTGTACAGATTGTCTAATGAACATAATGAGTATAGGATGTCTCTAAACTCTCTGAACAACTATCTTCTACTGTCAATATTCTTTTTCTAACCTCTGTTTACTGATTGTAACAATTTTTATGACCTCTGACATGATCTTTCAATGTATGGAATTTCTCTTATAGAAAGATACACCCAATGGACTATGTAACTTATATTCAACACGTTACAAGGTCCTATAATTTTCTCTATAACATTTTAATATTCTTCATCTCTCTCCAATTTTCCTTCAAAACTCATTAGAGTACTCATGCTTGGTGTAGGAGCTTCAAAACTCAGTCATTGAGGACTTGAATATTTGCAGTCAAGAGATTAATATTATCACAATGATGCATGCATGTTAAACAAATTATGAAGAAAGGATATGATGGTATAGGATGTGTAGAGAACCTTTAGATGCAAATAGGAGCTTCAATACTCTCATATAAGTAAAGATTTGTAGATTTGAACATGTAACTCACAGATATTAAAACTCATATTTTTTTCCTCAAAATAGTATGCAATTTCATGCACTCAGCCACACATTCATAGATTCTAAATAAATTTTATAGAGGGTACTCATCCCTATTCAAATCAACATGCTACCAACAAGATTCATCTCAAGATATATGAGCCAAATAACCTTGAATTTTAAGGACATACAAAACTAGTTTCAAAACACCCAAAGACTATTCTTGATTTATATGCCTTAAAACACTTCATTTACACTTTCATTATAAAAAAAATCATGAAACACTTTTCAAAGGAAATTTAATTCACATCAAAACCATCATTTGCAAGTATTTTAAGGTGAAAAATCCATTTACCTTTCAGACACAAAGACTGGTTTTTACCTTCATAGCATTCTCACGTGGTAGGACTGAAAACACACTTGTACCATAAAATGTATCCAAATGATTTATATAGATAACTGAAATATCAAGCACAGAGCCCTAGCATTCTTCACCAAAATTTAGCATGGGTTACTTCGCAAACTTTGTGTATACACTAAATTTGGCACAAAACAACTATTTTCTTACGTGGCCCACCATGATTCATGAACTCAAGCCACCATGAAAATATGATATGATTAATTCTATAAATTCTCAGGTTCATAACAAAGCAAAAAATTTCCACTTAGGCACCTAACAAGATAATTTTCTCCATACCAATTTCAACTAGATTTAGGAGGTTTCAGATAGTGCCACAAAAATGATTATAAGTTTCTTATTTCTTATCCATTCAGCCTTAGAATTTTTGCAACATATTTTTATCCCTTTGCTATTTAAAAAAATTATCTTATGATTTATCTAAAAGAGGCTCCACAATTTATATTGAATGCTAATAAGTCAAAGTGTTATTTTAATATACCTTACTTAACCTGGTTTTAGTAAAATTGCAATATCTTGCACAAAACTCCTCCTCAAGTCCTAAAATTTGGTCCACACCTTGATGACTACCTTCTCCATGCTCTATAATGGATAATTTATCATAAATTCACTTATAACTTCTTGACCAATCTCCTTTGTGTATTTTAAACTTGCTTGTTTTGAAGGGAAGTCATACCAATGACCCTAAAAAATGCCTCTAACTGTCAAGTTTTGACCTGTAGCTTCATATTAGGACTCTTGAAAATGAACCTACATACTTCCAATTCCTGTATTTTCTTTTTATAGCTTTTTTTTCTTCATACCCTCATGCCAGGTGCTTGAGATAGGCCAAATTGAGCTAGTTTACACTGCATAGCTCATCAAGTATGTCCTATTCTTCACCATGTATCCCCTTAAAAAATGTCCTAAATTATGCGTTCCATACCTTTACCATGATTTTCACTTCTAGCCTCAAACCTTAACTCAACCTTTCCAGGTCACTTTGCTAACTAGGCCTGGGGATTAGGCATCCTAAATTGAGCTAGTATAACCAATTCCACTCTCGTACATGTGTATCAATCATTCTGACCTTGTTTCCAAATCATATATATATACATGCTATAATATATATGAAATCATCCTAGTATGATATCACATCATCATCTTTCCTGTATCAATCACTAGTTACTTAAGAAATCAGTGTTTATCCAGGTGTTCTCAAGCATATGTTTTGTTCTACCTTTTTTGACTCACTCCAAGATCCCTATAGCTCTTCTGCATCTTAATTTTTCATTAATATTCCTTTAACATCAATGAAAAATCAACATCAACATGCCAACATTCTCCCCCTTTGTCATTGATGGAAAAACATCTTGATTCTTCTCCCCCTTTTTACATTAATGAAAAAGTACCTCATTTTAGTTCATGGTTTTCTCCTGCATCATCTTATTTGACCTTTTTCTTGGTTTATAAAATAACCAAAATCATCATCTATACTCTCCCTCTTATCTATCCTTCATATTTTTTTGTCATTCTTCAAGCATTAAATCATCAAGACTCCCCCAGAGAAAAAGCCTTTATGGCACATACAGATGGAAACAACCTGATATTTGAGTGAAATCACCCTTCTATCTCATGGATATGCCTATCTCATCTTAATAAACTCAATTCTAGGCTTAATTCCTCCATATGCTACTTATGGACAAGATTTAGAGCTTAGGTCGCTAAACTGAAATTTTAGAGAACTTTTGGCAATCTTTAACATGTTGTAGGAGCTCATTTGTCTCATGAAATTCTCCCTTTTACCTCCCCCTGAGGTGATACTATGTAACTCTAGCTTCCTATGCCAATAATGGATTTTCATACTTTTATCTTCTATCATATAGGTAAGCACACTTATCTAGCTTTTTCCTAAACTGAGGTTTCAGTTTTTGTGGTCTTATTGCTTGTCAATTCTACTCACTAATTCAATAACCTACTCTTCTTCAATTAATCATTCATTCATTGTCATATTAGACTTATTAACACCTAAGAAATCATCTTTAAGGTCATGGAAACCTCCCTCTATCTTGATAATCCCTCTTAGACTAGTAGCTAACTATTTCCCACTCGCATCAATCATAGTGTTCTGTCAACATACAATTTAAGTAAGCATGCAATACTAGTACTTTGATAACACCTTCATTTTGAGAATTTTAGCTCCTTTTCCACTTTAGATAGATCCAACAATATATGTACCATATTTACATATAAAATGTAATGAAAAATTATACCTCAAATAATGTTAGATCAATCTTTATATTGACTAAAAAGGATCAAATCTACAAACTTTCACCCAACTTACTCAAATTATCCTCTAATACTCTTAAGGCCAAGTATCCCGCATGATCCATGGTTAGGAAAATCCAAACATACCTATAATGAATTATAAATATATTTAGATAACCTTTATCATCATCACGGTGTGCCTTAAATTAGATGAGCTAAGTCACTATTTTGTTCTCACAATCACTCTTCTTCCATTTTAATCTTCTTGGTTCCATCTAGCCCTACTTGAGACCATTTCTCTTCATATCTTCTCATACATGAGGTTGTAAAACATAAACCATAAATTGTTTTGCACCCATTTAAGTTTTTCCTCTATCTACAAGTTTTTAATATTGGATTCTAGCTATTAACCTTACTTCCTTTTTTAGTTGACCTTCACAATTTGGCCAACTGTTGTATCCACTTTCCTCTTATAAAACTTTCATGGAAAACTTCTAATTTAACCATTATAAACCTAAAATTCCTTATTCATCTGATTGAGGACAAGGTGTAGGTCATTTTTCCAAAGTTTAGGCTTTAAAACTCAATGTAGGACCCTCAAACCAAATTTTACATGTAAACCCTATCTGTATTCATAGTGATAGCCTGAGAACCTTCAAAAAACTATATATTGAATAAAACTTACATTCAAGGCTTGAAATCTCACCAAAACTTCAGTATCAACCTCCTTCTTAGACCTGGGATAACAGTGATATTTGAATACATACACAATATGATCAACCAAGTAAGATCTTACCTACATACATGTGTAAAACATGGGTTTTGAAACCCCCATTCTTCAAATTGAGAGATTTGAGATTCATTTGAATGTAAAGACTTAATTCTTGCTCATGTAATAACTCATTAACCTTCTTCTTAATACTTCACTCAACATCATAAATACAAATCATATTAAGGTTTGATCAAACTACACAATGCAAAATCTGTTTCTTTTCATTAGTTCAACATGAAAAGGATCAAAATGAAGGATTCAACCTCAAGGTATTACAACTCTTATATTAACAGTCCATCCATACTTCCTCGCATGAATCAACCATTAAATCCACCAAAATGCTTTATAAATTCTATAATAGTCATGTTGACCTTATACATTCACTAGAATTCTTCAAACTTCATTTTTCAATCAAACCATAGGGAGTTTTATTCATGGTTTTCCTTTAATGTAATAAAGATGATCCTTTATTGAAATCGACCTATAATGTTTGACTTGAGACACATCCTTATGATGCTCTTGTAAAATAACCATTCTTTGTTAGAATAGTGTTTGTCTTGACTTCCTAAGATCTTTAACTGTGTGCACTTCTTCTTCACATCATATTTAGGGAGTATCATTGGGCTTACTGCATCTTATTCACACACTTAGGGCTATGGATCTAGGTATAACACTATGTACTTTGTAATGTCAACTTTTGGAAAAATTTAGAAATATTTCCATTTATAATAAGCTTTGTAACATAATCATTATGAATGGTCACTTTCATCAATATTTTCCTTTCCTAGATCTTTAACATGTTTGAGTCTTTCATATGCCTTGGGTAAGCTTCCAAATCAGATTTTGAGACATGACTATGCTCTTACAACTTTGAAAATTTCATTAAGATGATATTTGGATTCACCATATACATTTGAATGCTTATGTATAGACATACATTTGTATTAATTATTGATTCCTTCATGATTCAACTGAGAATACACATAATTTTCACATATCATAGAGTTATAGCCATATTTTGATCTCTCTACACTCCTTGGGATGATTTGACATAGGTTTTGACAAGAAAACCTTGACATTCTTGACAAACTTAATTCACTTTATAGCCTATACAACCTTTAAAACATTTCATGACTTAAAGAAACTCATGATGGATCTTGACATTGTAATTTAAGACACTCCAAGGGACTCATGACTTTTTGGATGACTTCAGGACAATGTTATACTTCCTTGCACATATTTTTGTGAAATGTGACACACTTTATGACCTTGATAACCTTTGAACTCACTTTGAAATTATGAATTTTACACATTTTCACCTCACCTACAACCTTATTCCCTATTAGACCTCTCTTTGGTACAATTACTTGGACATTTGTTGCTACAACATTAACTCAATATTACTTAGCATTCCATGCACAAACTATAATTACTAGGAGTGTTTGAGAGATTTGGAATACTTCATACTTTGAACCATACATTATTTTTAATAGTGACACTTAAAGAAAGTCTTTTGTAAAGAAATTTTCTTACTTCTAGATACTTATCATTAATTTGTGTTATTATAACTAGTTTACACACATAGATCACAATTTTGTTCAAGGACATGACCATAGGCCCTCATTTCATAATTTTGCATTCTCTTTATAACTTTTATGCAAAGTATGCAAGATGAATATTTGGTAATACACACGTTAGACCTTGGATATTGATGGAGTAATAAGTATCAGACCTACTACACTTAAGAACTCAATAGCTTTTGTTTTTTTTTCTCAATCAATTTGGACCTTCAAACACCATCTATAGACTAGATATGCATGAAAGTTTTTTGGGAAAATACATGGAAATGCCTTATGAGTATTCATACATTGGCAACATTGCGAAAAACCTTGATCAACTTCTACTAATGATAACTTACTTTAAGGCCATATCTTGCTTCTTTTAGTTGATACATGCCTTCTAGAATCCTAGAGAAGGCATACCACCTAATGAGACCACCTTAGAACAATAGGAAGTCATCAAAGGAACTTGACAACTCATTCTTTCCTCCTTTTTCTCTTAACACTTTCTCATGTTTCCTTAATGCCTCGCTAGAAGTGTTAAGTTCATCTCTCGAGTCTTCATCACTTGATTGAATTATTGTTAAACATGTATGATGGATTTAATTTCCATGTCTTCTTCTTATTATGTATGTATGTTATTCATGATTGGCATTAGATTTGCTCTCAAATTTCTCATTGTGATCACCACCTCCTGATATCTTTCTTGAACTGGTCTCTTCCATGTCATTATATGACTCACTCTTAGGATTTATTTTCACTTTTTATACCTTCTTAATCTACCCTTTTACTGCTTGTGTTTGGATGTTATGCCTAGTAGGCTGATTTTCATAACAATTCTTTATAAGTTGTCCAATAACTTGATTCTTGCTTCTATATGGATATGAACTAAGAATCTAACCATACCTAGCACTCTCATGACCATAATAATTTAGAACAAGATGTCTAATCATGTTAAAATTATATAAATATATCTTATTTATACCTCTTGAGTCTTCTGGTCTCCAAAAATGATTTTCTTATTCTTCAATGTAGTATTGAGCTATGTGACCTTTTTCTTTACAGTTGAAGAACACTCTATTTTTTGTTCTCTCATCTCTGTTAGCCCTCCATGAATGGCCATCTAAGACATGTTTCCTATATTCCTTAGCTCTTTATTCAAAATTATGAAAAGAAAATCAATAACTATTAATGGTTCTCTGATACCTGAATGCATTTGGTTTCCTAATTGATTTATGCCTACTTGAATTTTTCCCATTGGTCATGTTTCTATTTGAATATCTACTTAGACCAGATTTTTAATAATTATACCTCTTCATAGCTTCTTCTCTGAAGCCTATTCATGTCTTGTCACCTACTACCTTTTTTGTATCTAGCATTACATTTTAAGCTTCAAAGATCTTTTCCATCTTAATATAGATTTTTCAGTCTTTCTTTTTCTTCTTCTAGTTAAGATCTCAAGGATATCACTTCTTCTTCATGTATAATGCAAGTGTCCTCTTTGGTATTAAGGGATTTTTTCACTTTGTAAACTTGTGACATAAGCTCTACATTGAATTTTAAGTACTCTTCCTCTTTGAATTTGAGAGAGCTTAAAATCAATTCCATTTGGGCTCCTTGTTCTTTGAGCCCATATTCATATTCTTCATCTTTCTGCTTCTTCCTTTCCTCAAGAAGCTTGATTTTCTCTTCATAAATTTTCACCATTATCATCAATTTTTAGTTCTTTTTCCTTTGGTGTTTCAATTCCTCTAGGGCACTTTTCAATTATGCTTCAATATTTACTTCATCCTCATCTTCATTTGATATTTCAAATTCACTGAGATACTTATCTCTTGAGCTGCTTCCATGAAATATCTCTATAACCATGCTTGTGTTTCAAGAGGACCTCCTCCAAGATGTTAGATTTGATTCAAGAGAACTAGGATCTGATACCAATTTTTGGAAATTTCAGGCACTTAGAGAGGGGTGAATCAGTGCTTGTTCAAAATTTTTAATGACATATCATTTTCCTTAATCTTGTTATAATGAACACACAAAATCATACAAAAGAAATCAATAAGACAGCATAAAAAAAGACATGGGATGTAATGTGGGAAACCCTTCAAGGGATAAAAACAAACTGAAACCAAAGAACTATCTTGGACACAAATGTACTATAATTGTTACAATGATTTCACGTTGAGCATCCACTTAAATTGTAGCTACAACTCCAAAATTTAGTCAAACTACCACTTGACCTTTAACAATATTGAACTTGCATGGAATCTTGAACTCCCAACAATTCAACTAAGCTTCAACTTGATATTCTGTAAGCTTCCACTTAAAAGGAAGCTTCAACTCTCTAATTGCTAAGCCACCACTTAGTCTTCTGCAATGTTTTTATCACTTAGAATTGGTTATATTACACAACAGTTTGTGACCACTAAATCAGATCATTCTTCTTCTATTTTCACCCTCATTCTCATCACACAATCAACAAAAAATATTTTTCATACAAATCCTCTTCACACACTCATCCTAGTCAAGCTCATACATCTCCTATGTGCACCTAATTGCATACCATTTCTCACACTTGTAAGTTCATTCCTGATCCAACATCTTCATGCCCCTCAACACACTGTCACACACATCAATAATATTTGTTTTCATTAGAATCACCTATCATGTACACTAAAATTTATAAATCTTAGAAAACATACTTTTTCACTAGTCCACCTTCACCTCATATTCATACATAGGGATCTCATCTATTAAAAAAGACCTTAAACACTAAGAAGACTTTATAACTATGAGAAAAAAAATTCTAAAAGGACTTTTTCACTTCATCTTCAATTAATTCTTCACATATCTACCCTTACAACTCGCACAAGTAGATAGAAAGACTCCAAATGAAACTATCATATTGCAATGATTTCTTCTGACTGTGATTACATGTTCAAGTTCAACCTCTTCAAGCGTTATATAGATTCTATAATACACATAATGAGTATAGAATGCCTCTAAACTCTCTAGAAAACTTTATTCTACTCTCAATATGTTTATGACCTCTTTTTACTAATTGTAAAAAATTTTCTAACCTCTGACATGATCTTTCAATGTATGGAATTTATCTTATAGCAAGATACACCCAATGACAGATGTAACTAATATGCAACATGTTACAAGGTACTATAATTTTCTCTATAACCTTTTTATATTATTCATCACTCACCATTTTTTCTTCAAAACTCATTAGAGTACTCATGTTTGGTGTAATATCTTTAAAACTAAGTCATGAAGGACTTGAATATTTTCAGTCAAGATATTGATCTTTTCACAATGATTCATGCACCTTCAACACATTCTAAAGAAGGAGACGATGGTATATGATGTCTAAAAAACCTTTAGTTGCAAAGAGGATCTTGAACACTCTCATACAAGAAAGAATATGCATATTTGAACATAGAACTCACAGGGATTAAAACTCATAATTTTTGCCTCGGAAAAATTAAGTAGTTCCACGCACTCAATCACACATTCATGGATTCTATAGAAATTTTCCAGAGGGTACTCATCCTTATTCAACTCAACACGTAACTAGTAAGCTTCATATCAAGCTACATGAGCCAAATAACCTTCCATTTTAGGGACATATAAAACTTGTTTCAAAACACCCAACGACTAGTCTTGATTTGTATTCTTTAAAAAACTTAAATTTCAATTTCATGCTAAAAAATTGCGTGAAACACTTATCAAAGGACATTTATTTCACATCCAAACCATCATTTTCAAGTATTTTAAGGAGAAAAACCTATTTACCTTTTAAACACAAAGATTGGTTTTTTCCTTCATAACATTCTCAAGTGGTAGGACTGAAAACACCCATGTACCATAAAATTAATCCAAATGACTGATATAGATAACTTCATGAATATAAATAACATACCCACAACATCCTTCACCAAATTTTTTAGCATGGGTTACTTTGTAAATTTTTTCTGTATACTAAATTTTCCACACAAAAAAATTCTTGTGGGTCCCATTGTGAGTCATGAACTCAAACCATAATGAAAATTTGTTATTATTTATTATCTACATGCTTAGGTTCATAAGAAATAAAAAAAACTCCACTTAGGAATCTTAATAGCCAATTGTTTCCATACCAATTTAAACTAGGTTTAGGAAGGTTTCAGACATTGTCATAAAAATGAATAGAACTTTCTTCTTTATTATCCATTTGGCCTTCAAAATTTTAGCAAAATATTTGTATCCCTATGCTCTTAAAAAAATTATCTTATGATTTATCTTAAGGTGGCTCCACAATTTGGATTGAATGCTAAGAAGTCAGAGTCCAATTTTAGCATACCTTACTTAACTCGGTTTTAGTAAAATTGTAATATCTTGCACAAAAATCCTCCTTAGGTCATTAAATTTGGTCCAAACATTCATGACTACCTCATCCATGATATCCAATGGATATTTTTTCATAAATTCACCTCTACATTCTTTACCAATCTCATTTGTTCATGTTAAACCTACTTTTGCTAAAGCGTAGTCATACTAATGACCCTAAAAATGCCTCTAATTGTTGAATTGTGACATGTAGCTTCATATGATGACTTTTGAAAATGTCCCTCCTTACTTACCATGCATGTATTTGCTAATTAGGACTTGTTTTTCTTCATACCCTCATGTTAGGTGCTTGAGATAGCAAAATTGAGTTAATTCACACTGTAACTCACCACCTCTAAATTGTTCTTCATTACTTAGCCCCTTGAACATGTATTATTATGTGTTTCATGCATCTACCATGATTCATTAGTATCATCAAGACTTCACTCCACCTTTCTATGTCACTTTGCTAATAGGCCTAGGGATTAGGCATCCTGAACTGAGCTAGTCTAACCAATTCCATTCTTGCACCTATTTATCAATCATTATGACCTTTTTTTCACATCATATTCATGATAAAATCTTTATGAAATCATTTTGATATGCTCTCATATCATCATAGTTTCTATACCAATCACTAGCCTTAAGTAGTCACTGCTTACTTAGGTGATCTAAGGTCTGTCTCCTATTCTACCTTATTTGAATCACTTCAAGCTCGATCTAGATCTCTTGTAGGCTTCTTTTTCATTAATATGCCTTTAAAATCAATGATAACTTAACATCCACATGCCAAAACTTACTTGCGCCCCAACACTCATCAATCCAAATTACTGTAAGGATTTTATACTTTATGCCTATGGAGATGATGTGAGTGTTGTTGTTGTCTTAATTAAAAAAGAAAGAAAAAGGAGTGGAGCAGCCAATGGCTTTCTTAAATCAAACACTGAAGGATTATGAATTGAAATACAATCACATGGAAAAATAGGTATTTTCCATCATGCACACTCTTTAGAAATTCAATAGTATTCTCACCCCAAATCATGTCAAGGTGTTAGTTTCACACTCCGGTGTGAGAGAATTCATCATGGGAGTATAAACTAGTGAGAAAAGATCTAGATGGGTGACCAAAATCATGGAGTATGATATGACTATAAAATCCACAAAAATTGTTGAAGATGCAAAGAATGAACAAGAAGCTTCATTTTTTTCTCAATGAAGAGCCTCCACACACTAATGTTGAGAAAAACATAGATCTTAACGCATGCAGCTAGATGTAGGATATGGTAACATTTATTTCTTTTGGTGTATACCATCCTGGTTTGAGAAAAGCTAAGAAAAGGAATATGTGGCTACATTTTATTCCATGTGCGTTGATTGATGTCATTCTTTTCAAAAGAAATGTTAATGGCGTACTACTGAGATGTATTGATGGTGCGCATGTTGACCAAGTTTTTTTAGAATTTCACAATGGATTCTCTGGTGGAAAATTCTCTGCCAAAGAAAAAATGATGAAGATCATTAAGGTAGGATACTTTTGGCCTACCCTATTTACAAATGTGCACACGTGGTCATGAAATGTAAAGAATGTTCTTTCTTTGTAGGTAAAAATATATTGGTTGTGCTTCCCCTCCATCTAATCCAAGTAAATTAGCATTTTGTACAATGGGGACTTGAATTCATTAGTATGATCAACCCGCCTTCAAGCACTAGTCATAAGTTGGTATCAATAGTTGTGGACTACTTCACCGGATGGATAGAAGCTGTTGCACTCAAGTAATTTACAAACTGAGTCAATCTAGAATTTATCAAAGGTATTATAGCAAGGTTTGACATTTCTCAGACCATTATCTTTGATAATAAAAAAATCATTCCTTTTTACAAGAATTTATTATTGGGCTCTTAGGCTTAGAATTTATTTAAAGACTTCTTCCAACTACTACCCTTAGGGAAATGGTTTGGCAGAGTCTAGTAACAAGACCCTGATCAAAATCATGCAGTGGAAAATGGATATAAACAAGATTAAGTGGCACATAAAGGTATTACACACACTCTAGGTATACAAAATCATGGTGAAGAAGGCAATAGGTACTTCACCTTACAAACTCATTTATGGTAAAGAAACAAAACTTCCTTTATTACTTGAATTTCCCTCATTAGAGATATCCCAACAACTGGAATTCGAGGGAACATACCAAGAAGAAAATAAGAATGGATGAATTGGTTAAACTTGAAGAATAGGGGAAATATACCATGATCAAGTTAGAAAAGCATCAAAGATCAACCAAAAAGTGGTTTGATATAAATTCTAGAGATCATGATTTCAAAGTGGGTGATCTAGTCTTGAAATGGAATGCTAATAGAGCTAAACTAGGGAGCCATTCAAATTTTATGCAGTTTGGAGTGGACCATACATCATTAGTTCTTGTGACGAGGCTAACTCTTTTACATTGTCTAACCTTGGTGGAGATACACTATAAATCATAGTCAATGGGATCTATCTCAAGAATTATTCATTAAGTTGTTCTTCTACCTCATGTACATATTAAAATTGTTTTAATTCCTCCAAGTGGGATCCGCATAAAGTATTATATTTCTACATAGTTCTTTCCTTTCACATTCTTCCACACATACTCTTTTGCTACTTCTAGTTTTCCATTCCTTGTGATCACAAGTTCAAAGAGTCTATTTAGCTCCCTGACACTTTCCAACATTTCACAACAATTCTATTTAGAGTTCAGATAGTGTTTTTAAGTGATTTGAAGGGTGATTCTTCAAGTTGTAGATCAAAAATTTCAATTTTTTTAGGATGACCACATGCCCAATGGATGCTTCTAAGGCCACTAATCTTATTCATCTTATAGGAAGATGTCCCCAAAATTCACTAAACAATTTTCCAAAATAACCCACTCATTATTATGACAACTTGCAATTATATTATGGTTCTAACATTAATTTTACGATTACGCGTGTCGTTGGTTTCCTTCCTTGGCACATTTTCTTGACTATAGTTCTTCATGTGCACCCTTGTGTTCCATTCCTATTCCTTCCTTATGTTTTCCTTCCCTTTTCTTCCTTTCATGTGTTCCCACCTTTCTCCTTTATTCTTCTACTTCCATTTATCTCCCCTTTGTGCACACTCCTTGTGTGTTTTCCTTCTTTCCCCAATTTTTGCGCACTACTTGCGAGCACCCAAAAAAGTTCCTTGTATTTTTACTAAGTCCCTAGCATGATTTCCTTGTGCATTCCCTTACTTCCTAATACCCGTGTTGTTCCCCAGGTACACTCACTCCTCTTCCACCTTCTTCCTTCACACACTTTCCTTGCGCAATTGCTTCCACATAACTTGGTCTTGCGCTTCCCTTCTTGCTTACATACTTACATACCTTTGCAGATATGCACCTTTTCTTCCCACTCCTCATGTACCATCTTACATACACTCATAGACATTTGCATTCTTTCCTCTCATGCCTCTTTCCCTTGCACATGCACCAAGTTCAATATTTTGTGTCAGTTATTGAGTGTCATGTGTGAACTTGGGAGATAAAATGCACAACATGCAATCTATCAGAACATTCCAAATGCATGTCAAATCCTTACATAAGATGAAAGCATGCCATGTGGTAGAAAAGATAAAACTGATAGAAAATTGGATGAATCCTTCAGTTGATCAAATTTTGACACGTGTCCTACATGTCTAGCTTGTACTGCACATCTTCAAATTCCCATAACTTTTGTTGCAGAGCTCAGATTCATGCGCTCCTAGTCTTGTTGAAAATATTATTAAGTGAGCTACATGGTGGGATTTGGTCAAGTCCCATTAATGCATAGATTCATTCGGCTCAACCACCAAGATTTAATCAGATTTTGTCTCCTTTTTTCTTCCACAGGCTAAGATGACATGGAGAGAAAGATCTGACAATGCTACAGGCATATTTTTAGTCATTTATTTCTTGTTGTTGGTGGTTGGATTTGAAAATCCAAGTTTTCTTGTAACATTCTAACTTTTGGAACTCAATATTTTTAACAAGGCTTCAATTGGAATGATATTTTGTGGAATTCAAATTTTGAATTATTTTGGCATTAACTTATGTGTTAATTATTCCTTGTGGAATGTGGCACATAGTTTTATTTGTTTTAAAAAAATAAAAATAAATAAACTTAGCCTAAAGCTAAGTGGAGGAATTTTTGAAGTTTAATTATATTTAAATGGATTTTGGAATCCATGAAATAAAGGAGAGTTAGGTTTTGATATTTACCATTTAGCATGGCGTGAAGAGAGGAGGAGATAGAGGGGAGACCATGTCAAAAACAAATCTAAAGTATTTCATGGAAGTTTTACAGCCATCTGGAGCTGATTTTGGGCTTGTAATTTGGGATCTTGCCATTCTTTATTGCTGCCATGTTGGGGAGAAATTTTCTAGAAAAATAAATAAGGTTTTGGAGTTTTATTTTGTACGGTGTGGAGCTAGGAAGATGGAGGAAGAAAATAGAGAAGGAAAGAGGAAAAGCATAGAGGTTTTTTGGTCATCTTCATCTCGAATCTTTTAGGCAAGGGTTTCTTATTTTTGTTTATGCAATATTTTACAAATAAATGCATATTCAGTTTATTCCTCTTCTGGGTAATGAGAAATATGGATTATCTATGGTGGGTATTAATATTTTCGAATCGATCCTTTATGGGTATTTGGAAAATGTGTTTGTTTTAATATGGGCATTATATATTTCAGATCTCTCAAGTATGAGAGCCAGAGATTTTGTTTTTAAATCCTTACTTAATAAATGGAATCAATGAGGTTATTCTTTGGGTGTTGAGAGAATATTTCTTGACATTTTCATCATGGGTTTTGGACTGATATCCAAGCTGCATTTTTAAATGTTGGAATGTTGTTTTTTTAGTTGATTCGTTGGTCTGATACAACTGTTATAAGTTGTGTTATTGTTGTTGTAACAGTTGTTAGAAGAGCTATGTTCTTTAAGGATTTATTGGTGTGGTAACAACTACTCAAAGTGCTATTTTTTATTAAATTATTGTTGCAGCATTGGCTGTTATAATGCCAAGTTTTGGGTTAATTCCTTGTTGCGTGTAGTTATTATTTGAGGTTGTTTATTTTGCTGCAACAATTTCTAATCCAGAGCACGTACTTTGGGGTGATTTCTATGCTCCAGATTTGTTATTGATTGCCATTTTCTTTGCTGCAATTTTTACTACTAGTATGATGCATTTTGTCAAATGGTTAGTGTGCACACATTTGCATAGAATTTTAAAAGAATGTTGTGCTATGACATTTTTTTCATTTCAAATTCAACCAATTAGTGTTAATCATTTGGCTAGATATTTTAAGAATGAAGGTGTTGTGACATTACGTCCATTGTATGCAATATTTTATTGGCATAAATACATGAGTATGGATTATGGAATTTTATCATGCTGCTGAAATGAATTCGTTCGAATTGAAGTGAATATATTTATCGCATTTTATTATGTTTTTAGAAAAAAATCACTGGAATTTATGTGAAGCTCTTTTATGGTATTTTATCATGCTGCTAGATTGGATTCATTAGAAAATTAGTAAATTATTATGCACTTTTGTCTGCCTGTGAAATGCATTTTAAATTATAGTGGAAGTTTATATTATGACATTTGGTCATACGGTTCTCATTCATTCTTTGAGAATAAAGGAATTATTGTGCCTTTTGGAAATGCGTTATGTTGCTGATCTGATTTGGCATATTGTTCATTTTGAGCTTGTGAAGAGAAAGTTCATTTATATGAAATTTTGTCATACATTGTATGGATTCCTTGGAATATATGTGAATTCATTACATGACATTTTTTTCATATGGTTGGCATGCATTCTTGGGTATTAAAGGATCTTTGTTCCTCTTGGAAACTTATTGTTATGTTTGCTGATCTAATTTGCATAATGTTCATTGTAAGAATGTAAAGTGAATTCATGTTGATGCTTTGACAATTTGCTTATCATGCCTTCTCCTTTCTTATATGGAGCTATATGTGACATTTCTTTTCAAACAATTGGTGGCTATTTGATTTGCATGTAATAATATTATGAAAGTGCATTATGTAATCATCCTTACGTGAGGTAAGTTTTTTATGCATTTTCATTGTAAGATGGTTACAGAACCACTCTTGATAATATATTGTGAACTTGGATAGTTCATGCTGTATACATGCTTTTCGAAATCATTATTATAATAATCGAATGGAATTAAGTATGTTGATGCATGACTGTTTATTTATGAATACTTTCATTTATCAGAATACTACATATATGAAAAATGAAAATTCCTTGCCAATTCAGTTTGAGCTGACCCTTTGTGGAAAAATATAGGCCATTCTGGAGATAAGGGAAAGGGAAATAATTTGAAGGGGTTCACCTGATTTCAATCTTGGCCTTAGTTACTGTATATTATTTTCGTTATGGAATAAATGTACTGGATGTTATTGCTTAATAACGAGTATATTTATAATCTTAGGAGGTTTTTTTGCCATTGCATGTAACCTTATAAATTGTAACTTGAGATATTGAAAAATAATGAAATGTCCTTTGGATTCAAACTAATTTTTATCGATGTGGTTAGCACATATGATTTATTTGTATAATTGTATGATTTGATTATGTGTGAAATCAACATATTAATTAAGCAATGGGATTATTGGGAGTTAAAAAAATTGGACCTCAGTTTTTTGAGGTCCTTACATTTCTTCTCTTTCCCTCATCTTCTCTTCCCCTTTCTTCTATATATTGTTTAGAACATTATACTTATTTATATGATTGCATAACCACATACATTGGTATCTATTCTTAGAACATTTTCTAGAGCTATGTCCCTTGGAATTTTGAGTTACAGACCTCATATATGAGCCATTGTATGTAGAACCTTTTATTTTTCATCTCTTTTATCTATTTTGCATCACTTGGGAGTAATAAAAGTTGGATTTTGTTGTTATTCTATTCCTTTGAATTTTGTTGCATCTTATTGCCTTCTTTGCATGTTGATCTTCATTGATTGCAATATTCTTACATCTCTTGTAATGTTTATACTAGTAGTTTTTCTCCATGAAAGCAAGTGAGTTTGAATTCCTTTTTATACTATGAAAATATTTTTCATGCCCTTTTTGTTTCTCATTTCCTTTGTTTTTCACTCAATCTATGAGTGTTCATCCGCCCTTCTTTCTAGTGTTACACCTCCCCTAGTTTAAGTTTCCTTTCATGCATATCCTCCTCACCCATGGTCCTTGGAATGATACGAGAGTATGATAGGTAACTGCATTTCCCTTCTGAAGGGAATATTCTTAAGGATTTATTGGGTGTTGTAAAACTTACTCAAAGTGCTTTATTTCCTTAGTTTTTGTTTTGTTTGTTTTATTAAATTATTTTGCAGGCATGGGTGTTATAATGCCAGTTTTGGGTTAATTCCTTGTTGCGTGTGTTAGTTATTATTTGAGGTGTTTATTTGCTGCACAATTAGCTATCAAAGCACAGTACTTTGGGGTGGGTGATTTCTATGCTACCTAGATTGGTATTGATTGCCATTTTCTTTGCTGCAATTTTTACTACTAGTATGATGCATTTTGTCAAATGGTTAGTGTGCACACATTTGCATAGAATTTTAAAAGAATGTTGTGCTATGACATTTTTTCAAACCAATTAGTGTTAAATCATTTGGCTAGAATATTTAAAGAATGAGTGGTTGTTTGGAATTACGTAAAACAATGATATGCAAAGTATTGGGGCATAATACATGAGTATGGATTATGGAATTTTATCATGATGCTGAAATGAATTCGTTCGAATTGAGTGAATATATTTATCGCATTTATTATTGGTTTTAGAAAAAACTCACTGGAAGTTATGTGAAAGCTCTTTTAGGGTATTTTATCATGCTGCTAGATTGGATTCATTTAGAAATTATGTGAAAATTATTTTATGACAGCTTGTCATGCTGTGAAATGCATTCTAAATTATAGTGGAAGTTATATTATGACATTTGGTCATACGGTTCCATTCATTCTTGAGAATACAAGGAATATTGTGCCTTTGGCAATGCGTTATGTTGCTGATCTGATTTGGCATATTGTTCATTTTGAGCTTGTGAAAGAGAAGTTCTGATATGAAATTTTGTCATACACAATGGTGCATTCCGCTTGGAATAGATGTGAATTCATTACTGCATTTTTTCATATGGTTTGGCATGCATTCTTGGGATTAAGGCTCTTTGGTCTCTGGAAATATGTATGTTCTGATCTAATTTGGCCCTCATACTGTTCATTTGAAGAATTTAAGTGATAGTTCATGTTGATGCTTTGACAATTGCTTTCATGCCTTCTTCCTTTTTTATATGAGCCTATATGTGACATTTTCAAACAATTGAGTGAGGAGGTGATTTGATTATTGGCATGTGAAATAAGATTATTGAAATGCACTATGTAATATCCTACGTGAGGGAAAGTTTTATGCATTTTCATGTAAGATGGTTACAGAAAACACTCTTGAATATATTTGTGAACTTGGATAGTTCATGCATGTTACATGCTTTTCGAACGTCATTAGTATAATAGATGATGAATAGTATGTTGATGATGACTTGTATATTTATGAATACGTTTTCATTTTTATAGAATACTACATATATGAAAATGGAAAATCCTTGCAATTCAGTTTGAGCTGACCTTTGTGGAAAATCTTTAGGCCATTCTGGAGATAAGGGAAGGAAATAATTTGAAGGGATTCAACTGATTCAGATTCTTGCTTAGGTACGGTTATATTTCGTTATGGAATAAATTGACTGGATGATTGCTTAAATAACGAGTATATGATATAATCTTAGGAGGTTTTTGCCATTGCATGTAACTTATAAGATTTGTACTGAATAGATTATTGAAAATAATGAAATGTCCTTTGGATCAAAACTAATTTTATCGATTGGTTTTAGCACATATGATTTTATTTGTATAATTGATGATTTGATTATGGTGAAATTCAACATAATTAATTAAGCAATGGATTAATTGGGAGTTAAAAAAATTGGACTCAGTTTTTGAGGTCCTTACATTTCTTCTCTTTCCCGATCTTCTATTCCCCTTGCTTCTATATTTGTTAGATACATTTATTATTTGTAAATGTGACCATCTTGGGTTTCTTAGAACATTTCTAGAGATATGTCCCTTGGAGAATTTGAGTTACGAGACCTCATAGATGAGCCATTGTATGATAGAACCTTTATTTTCATCTCTTTTATCTATTTGCTCACTTGGGGAGAATAAAAGTTGGATTCTGGTGTTTATCTATTCCTTTGAATTGGTTGCATCTTATGCATTTATTTTGCATTGTTGATCTATTGTGCATATCTTACATCTCTTGTAATGATTTTATTTGTTTTTCTCCATGAAAGCAAGTGAGTGAATTCCTTTTTATACTATGAAATATTTTCATGCCCTTTTTGTTCTCATTTTCCTTTGTTTTCACTCATCTAAGAGTGTTCATCCCCCTCTTTCTAGTGTTATCACCTCCCCTTAGTTTAAGTTTCCCTTTCATGCATATCCTCCTCACCCTGGTCCCTTGGAATGATAGAGTACTGATAGGTAACTGCATTTCCCTTCTGAGGAATATTCTTAGCAGTATAAATGGGTAGAGGAAAATGACCTTCTCTAGAGGTATGTATTAAGCGCAAGTCCTACAACTTGGATATAATTTCATGTTTCCTCAAATCCCTAGTTCATCCTGATCTGGGACAGGTGTAATTTTGATCCCCAAATTTTTTTGGCATGCCCGATGGGACAAGTATTGAAAGATTACATTTCATTATTACTAAGTTATGGTGTGTGACTTAGTGATTTCAATCCTCTTAAGGCTTGCTACAACACATCTGAAGACTCCCAATATCTAGATCTATTGATTTCAGTAGTCAGTGTGCCCTATTCATGAGAAGAATACATAATAGACATAGCGTTGTAGTTGACGAATCTTTGAATACCTCCAGTTGTCACCCAGAAGAAGACGTAGCAAAACCATCACTCACACATCTCCATCTTCTTCACGCAGTGTGAAATTTACCTGTCCTCTTGGCAAACCTTGCACGTGCTCTACTAAGGTATTCATACCCTTTCAAGCCATGGCAGAGAGAAATATTCCCCTTTTCATCTTCAATAGTGGTAGTATTTTCTCTTCTCGCGCAACATGATATACCAATAGTTGCACTTAAAAGCATTCCATTCTTCACTAGTGAGAATCAAGCTACCCCTGCTAAGCACATTCAAGATATTGCAAATGTATGCTCTGTTCACCTAGCTACTGAAATTGATGTAGCTGTAAAGCTACTGCTTCTGCACTTAAAGGAAAAGGGCACTTCAAATGGACAAAACCTTAAGACCCGCCTCTATAACTAACTAGGATTGACTTGAAACTGCTCTTGGAACTTATTACATCATTAAATAAGAAGTTGATTTTCCAACCATGCTCAAGAAGAGTGACGAAAATTCTAAGCTATTGAATATATACTTTGATGGATCTAGAAGCAGAAATGGAACAAACGCAAGTGTTGTTCCCATCTCTCTCAAGAATGATAAATTCTTGTTCGTGCATAGGATGCATATTGTATGTTCTAAATTGAAGATATAATTTGATGGATCTAGAAGCAGAAATGGAACATACACAGGTGTTGTTCTCATCTCTCTCAGGAATGATAAATTCTTCTTCACGCATAGGATGTAGTTTGTATGTTCCAACAATGTAGCAGAATATGAAGTAGTGGTGCATGGTATTATTATTGTTGATTATAGGTGGATCAAAGAATTATATATCTTTGGAGACAATCAGTTGGCTATTCACCAGGTCACAAACAAGTGCACAATAAAGAATAAGCTTTTTAAAGCTTAAAAACATAGAGTGTGGGACCTTTTGGAGATATTTGAAGCTCTTAATCTACAGGTGGTGCCAAGGAAATTGAACAAAGAATCAGATCAAATGGCAGCCTTGATTCACATTTCTCACATGTTGAGGATTTTTTCTAAGGCAATACACAACACATCAAAATGGTGGCCTTGTCATACATTCTAGATAATGAAACCAATTGGAAAGTGTTTGAAAGTGATGCATAGATTATCTAGTTCATTCAGAATGAAGCCTAATTTTCTTCAAACATGCAAGTTGTCTTGCATGAAAGATACAGTGACCAATTGATTCAACTCAAGACAAACAAGTTTCCTAATGAGATGGTCACCTTAGAGCATATCTTCATTCTTGATGATGAGTTTAAGGGTGAATAAAATTACATGTGAGTAACGAAATTGGGCAACCAAAGAAAAAAAAACTCTCAAAGTGCTCATCTTAGCTATAGGAGCAAAAGTCTCAACATAGTCAAGACCAGGTTTCTAAGTGAAACCAGGAGCTACCAACCTTTCCTTGAACTTGTGTATTTTTCCTATAGAGTTATATTTGAACTTGTACAACCACCTAGATCCTACAATGATTCTCTTAGAAGGAGGAGGGACTGGTTACCAAGTGTTATTTTTAATCAAAGCAGTGTATTCATCTTCAATAGTCTAAATCAATCTATCATCTTGAAATTATTCTTCAAAATATTGTGGTTTAATCTCATAGAGGGTCATCAAGGAATGATAAGAATGTTGACTACAAATTATCTTTCTAAGATTAACAAGATAAAAGACTTGAACAATACTTAAAGAGCCCATTTAGGAACCTTGTGATGTAAGATATTTTTTGATGACTCCCCCTCAATCTCCATCATGTCTAGATCAGAATAATCATCCTCTTGAACTTTTGTTTCCATAATGTTATGAGGAGGATTGTTAGGATCTATCTCAGGAGAAGCAAGGGAGGGTTCATTATAATCATCATAGAAATTCTTTTCTAAGACTTGAACATTTTTTGTTTTCTACTATTTCATGCTTGAAAGGATCATAGAATTTTACTCCTTTGGTTCTACTTCCATAGCCAATAAAAATACAAGAAAATGAGGTTGGGTCAAGATTCTTCCTTTTAAATTTTGGAATAAATATAGAAGTAGGACTACCAAATATTCTTAAGTGAGAAATATCTGGTTTTTTCTTTTTCTATACTTCATGAGGAGTAGTGTGATGAAGAGCTTTAGTAGTCACTCTATTAAGAATATAGAAATCAATATTCATAGCTTCATCCCATAAAAACTTAGGCACATTAGAAGCATGAATCATATTCTTAGACATTTCTAAGACAATCCTATTCTTTCTTTCTACAATGCCATTTTGCTAAGGGGAATATGAAGTATTCAACTCTCTTTGAATCCCATATGACACACATAATGCATCAATTTTTTTTCTGACATATTCACCTCCATTATCAGTCCTAATTATCTTAATTTTAGAGTAGAAGAATTTTCAAATAAAGCTTTAAATTCTTGAAACTTAGACAATACATCAAACTTCTTCTTAATAAATTAAGACCAAGTCATTCTAGATAATTCATCAATAAATAAAACAATATACAAATAACCGCTGAGAGAAGGAACTTCAAGTGGACCTCTCACATAATTGTGAATCATTTCTAATAACTGAGAAGAATTTGGATCATGATGATTGTGAAGTGGTTCAACATGTTGCTTACCACATAGGAAACTTTCACATGTTTCATGATCTGACTTTATCTTTCAAAGACCAACAACAAGATTCATTCTAGACATTTCATATAATATTTTTAAATTTACATGACCAATTATTTCATACCAGATCTATCATTTGTAGAATAAGAAGAAAAAAAAGACTCAAACACAAAACCGTCAAAGATATACAAGCCATTTTTCTGAATACCAGAAGCAATAACATTACTGAATTTATCTTTTACATACCACTTATCTTGCAATAAAACAACTTTTTAGTTTTTTCAGTTAGCTAAGAGCAAGATAGAAGATTTTTTTTTGTTGAGGAACATATAAGCCATTCCTAATTAATCCATTTGATAGCTTAACATTGCCACAACCTTCAGATCTAATGATGGAGTTGTTTCCTAGATAAATATTTTCCTCACATTTAACTATGTCTGAGAGGATACCTGGAGTGCAAGTCATGTTCCTAGAGGCATAACTATTAAGAATCCACTCATTTTTATTTGAATATAAAATGAAAATATACAAGGAAAAACACTGTTTAGGTACATTTGCATGATTTTGTTTTTGATTTTAATCTTTCTTTTGATTATTAAACTTGTTGATCTTAGCATTCTAGACTGATTTTTTAGTTTTTACTTTACAATAAAATTCTTTATGCCCAAATTTTCCACACTTTTTGTAGGTGCCGTTGAACTTTACTTTAAAACTCTAACTATTTCTAACAGGATTATGTTTAAATATTGATCTAAATTATAATTCTGATTAGGATTATCATTCTTCCTATTATGAGAAGACTTATGATTTTGAGAGAATAATGCTTGAGAAGCAATCTATTTTGAATAAAAATTCTCCCTTAAACGCTCTTCTTGAATTAAAAAATAAGATGAGTTGTATAAATCAGGAAGATCATTCTCATTCTGATACTTAGAGTTAAGAATGGAGAAAATTTTTAAACTTTTCATGAATTTTTATCTGAATTATGAAGTATAACTATCTTACACACTTCATAATTACATTAACATCCATCTCAAAATGGATCTTTGATATTCTTATTTTAGCTACATAATTTACACGGTTTGTCTCACCCCCTCCCACCCCCCTTCATAAGAGTTGTAAACAACTCTAAAATG